>JAFMOC010000406.1:577500-585000 GCA_019802505.1 Corydoras sp. C115 | reverse complement strand
TGTGTGAGTGAGTGTGTGCCCAGCGATGGATTGGCGCCCTGTCCTGGGTCTATCTGCCCAGCGCCCGAGACGTTCTCCCCTGGATGGGCATGGGGAACCCCACCGCGACCCTAATAGAGGATAAAGCGGAAGATAATGAATGAATGAATGAATGAAATTGCCCTTTATAGTGTGTGTGTTGAATTCCAATCTAGGTGGAGTTTTCAGGTTCTCCCGGTGTCCACATGAGTTTCCTCCGGTTTCTCCGGTTTCCTCCCACAGTCCAAAAATCATGGATTCAAGGTGAATTGAATGCTCTAAATTGCCCTTTATAGTGTGTGTGTGTTGAATTCCAATCTGGGCGGAGTTTTCAGGTTCTCCCCGTGTCCACGTGGGTCACCTCGGGGTTCTCCGGTTTCCTCCCACAGTCCAAAAACATGGATTTCAGGTCAATTTAATGCTCCAAATTGCCCCATATAAAGTGTTTGCATGTCTGTGTGAGTGAGTACGGTGGCAACAGTTTCAAGTTCTCCCCATGTCCCTGTGGGTTTCCTCCTGGTTCTCCGGTTTCCTCCCACAGTCCAAAAACATGAATTCAAGGTAAATTGATGCTCCAAATTGCCCGTAGTCTGTATCTGTGTGAGTGAGTGTGTGCCCAGTGATAGATTGGCGTCCTGTCCTGGGTGTATCTGCTCAGTGCCCAAAATATTTTCCTTTGGATGGACATGGGGAACCCCCCCCCCCTGCAACCCTAGGGTGGATAATGTGGAACATAATGGATGGATGGATTACAGTAGGTGCTTTTAATGATACTGTAGGGCTCGGCAGGTTTTGCTAGGAAGGGGGTTCTAGTGAAGGATATGGCTACTGGTTTTCGGAGCCACAGTGAGGCATCAATCACTTGCAGAGAGTGTGTGTGTGTGTGTGGGGGGGGGGGGGTTTGAGGAGAGATCTCTACTTCTGAAAGTGTGAGTTCAAAAAAAAAAAAAGAAAACCCAGAGATAGAACCACAGGTCAGTGTCAGGTTCTTGTGTGACTGTGGAACTCCACTGGGAGCTAATCGAGCGAGATGAAGGGTTGAGTGACATGTGACTGCAGGGCTCGGCTTCATCAAATCCCCCTCCACATTGAAACCTTGATGGTGTTACACGACTCAGAACCCATGCCCATCCAGAGGAGAACATTTCGGCCGCTGGGGAGATACACCCAGGACATATACACTATAAAAGAGCATTTTGGATAGGGGCAATTTGGAGTATTCAATTTACCTTAAATCCATGTTGGACTGTGGGAGGAAACCGGAGAACCCGGAGGAAACCCACGCCGACACGGGGTGAACATGGAAACTCTACACAGATTGGAATTCAACACACACACACACACACACTATATTGGGCAATTTGGAGCAGCCAGTTTACCTTGAATCCATGTTTTTGGATTGTGGGAGGAAACCGGAGAATCCGGTGGATTGTACACTACACGGACATGGGGAGAACGTGGAAACTCCACCCAGAAACGTGGAACGTGGAAACTCCACCCAGATTGGAATTTGATACACATAATTTATATGGGCGTGGTTGTGTGTGTGTGTGTGTGTGTGTGTGTGTGTAAAACCCTTTTCTCAGGGTGGGGTTTTCATGTTTCCTTGTGGAGAATGTGGGTTTTTTCCAGGTTCTCCGGTTTCCTTCCACAGTCCAGAAATGTGAGTTCAAGGTGAATTAGCGGCTGTAAATTGCCCCATCTAAATTGCCCCTATATAATGTTGTGTGAGTTTGTGTGTTTCTGTTCTCACTGTTTTCATGTTCTCCCTGTGTCTGTGTGGGTTTTCTATGGGTTCTACAGTATCCCTCCACAGTCCAGAAATATGACTTCAAGGTGAATTGGCAGCTCTAAATTGCCCCTATCTATATTGTGACTATATAGTGTGTGTGTGTGTGTGTGTGTGAGAAATGCTTTTTTCATGTTCTCCTCGTGTCTCTGTGGGCTTTCTCCTGGTTCTCCAGTTTCCTTACACAGTCCAGAAATGTGGATTCAAGGTGAATTGGTTGCTGTAAATTGCCCCTGTTTAAATTGCCTCTAAATAGTGTGTGTGTGTTTGCATGTGTATGCGTAAAACGCTTTTTTCACGTTCTCCCCGTATACTGTGTGAGCTTTCTCCGGGTTCTCCAGTTTCATTCCACAGTCCAGAAATATGAATTCAAGGTGAATTGCCAGCTCTAAATTGCCCCTATTTATACAATGTGTGTGTGTGTGTGTGTGTGTGTGTGTGTGTGTGTGTGTGTGTGTGTCTTGAATTGGCTCCGCCGTCACCTAATTAAATTCATACAGAAGCGCGTAAATGTTCTACCAATTCCACCCGCCGCCTGAATTCTTGGTTTGCTTTGTATGAAATCCCCGGCGTGGAACTCCCTCAGGTATGAGGTTGAGAACTGGTACATGTTCCGCGGCGGAACCAGACAAAATAGAAGTTTAATTAAATTCCTGGTTCAATCACGGGAGCTGTGAGAACGGAGCTCGGGTGGAGGCGCGTCTCGAGACGTTCTAATGCTCCGAAGCTCCGAGGCGCCGCTGTGCGTTAACCTCCGTGAGTGGAGGTTCTGAAAGCAGCATGACATTTTATCGAACAGTTTAGAAGATCCATGTTCTACCTGCGGGGTAAAGACTCGCCGCTCGTATGAAGAGAACGGGATTAAAGGGTTGCAGTATGGCTCGCCGTCTGCAGAGCTCTGGCCGGCGCTGCAGAACAGTTCCGTAAATTATACAGACTTACGGCCGTTAACCTGGACTCTAGAACCGGCAGGTTAATTAAAAATGTTTTAATTAATGGAGCATTATGTTTAACACAGACTGAACGCAATCTGTACATGGTGCATGATTCATTACAAATGAAGACACACAACACACACACACACACACACACACACACATACATACATACTCACATATATATATATATAGACACACACACATACACAGTTGCAAACACACACACACACACACACACACACATACATACATACTCACATATATATATATATATAGACACACGCACACACACACATACATATAGTCACACAAAACAGTCATAAACAAATACATACACATTCACACACACATACACAGTTGCAAACATACATGCACACACACATACATATAGTCACACACAAACAGACATAAACAAATACACACACATTCACACACACACGCACACAAACATATATACTCATATACATATAGACACACGTATACACACTCACATAGTCACACACAGTCTCACACACACACACACACATAAATACATACTCACATATATATATAGACACACATATACACAGTCGCAAACACACACACACACACACACACACATACATATAGTCACACACACACAGTCATAAACAAATACACACACATACACACTCACATAGTCACACACAGTCTCACACACACACATATTCAGTCACACACACACACACACATAAATACATACTCACATATATATAGACACACATACACAGTCGCAAACACACACACACACACACATACATATAGTCACACACACACACACAGTCATAAACAAATACACACACAGTCTCACACACACACACACACATAAATACATACTCACATATATATATATATATAGACACACATATACACAGTCGCAAACACACACACACACACACACACATACATATAGTCACACACACACATACACACTCACATACAAACACACAGTCTCACACACACACACACACACACACACACACACACACATATTCACCCTCATACATACACACAGTCTCACACACAAATACAGTACTTACACACACAAACATACCCATGCACACATACGCACATACACTCACACACACTCACACACATGTACACACATACTCACATATACATAGACACACACATACATACACATAGTCACACACACACATACACATACACACAAACATACACATGCACACACATACATATACACTCATATTTACACATACACACACACTCATATGTATGTGTACACACACTCACATACACACATACACATGCACACATACGCTCATATACATACACACACACAAATTGAATGTTCTAAATTGCCCCTATATAGTGTGTGTGTGTGTGTGTGTGTGTGTGTGTGCGCAGTGATAGATTGGTGTTCTGTCCTGGGTGTATCTGCCCAGCGCCCGAGACGTTCTCCCCTGGACGGGCATTAGGAACCATATGGTTATATCCACATGCTAACAGGACTCACGTTCTCCCATTCGAGAGTAAAAGTGTTGAATAACGTTCTCAATCTGTTTCAAGGCTCAGCGAGCACAAGTCGTTAATTACGAGGGGCCTGTATTAGTCATGATTAAGATGATTTTTTGCATATTAATGACCGGCGCCCGTGATAATGAGCTCATCTGTCATCATCTCTTTAGAACCGCCGACTCATGGGGAATGGGGAATGGGAAATGGGATTTGCTCTCTCAGGACGCGTTCTCACGAGCCTCGCGCTCAGAAATCCATCTCAGACGGCATGTCATTACCGGTACCGGGCTCGTGATCTGCTACATGTGAGGAACCGAGTATAGGAACCGAGTCACGCCCAAGTTTCCGCCCCCCGTGCACTCGCAGCCAATCGCAGTGAAGATACACAATTGATTTGTGTGTTTCAGATTGGGTTTGTGTTCGTAACCAGTTTGGAGCACAAATCCACCACCTTAATCCCATCCAACAGGGGTTCTTTAACTTTTCAGACCAAGTAGAACCCAAAACTTTGAAGTGGCACCAATGTTTCTCGCCATGGAACTACGTAGGTGTATAGAAAGCAATATGGTGCGAGAGGGCGTGGCATTAGTGTGAACGAGGGGCGTGATGCTACACTGCCTGGGATTGAACTGAGATCCTCCGGGTTCTCCGGTTACCTCCCACAGTCCAAAAACATGCATTTAAGGTAAATTGAATCCTCCAAATTGCCCTATGTAATATGTGTCTGCGTTAGTGAGTGTGTGCCCAAGGATAGTGTATCTGTATCCAAGGATAGTGATCCTGGGTGTATCTGCCCAGCGCCCGAAATGTTCTCCCCTGTATGGGCATGGGGAACCCCCCTGCGACCCTAATAGAGGATAAATGGAAGATAATTGATGAATGAGGCTGTATAAATGAGGGGCAACATGGTGGCTTGGTGTTTAGCATGTTCTCTTCTCAGCACTAGGGATTCCCGGTTCGAATCCCAATCAGGGTGGAGTTTCCATGTTCTCCCCGTATCCGCATGGGTTTCCTCTGGGTTCTCCGGTTTCCTCCCACAGTCCAAAAACATGGATTCAAGGTCAATTGAATGCTCTAAATTGCCCCATATAGTGTGTGTTTGTGTGTGTGTGTGTGTGAGTGTATCCAGTGATAGATTCTGGGGGGGCTGGGGGAGTGGTGTGGTTCCTAATGCTCATTCAGGGGAGAACCTTTCGGGTGCTGGGCAGATACACCCACGACAGGGCGCCAATCTGGTGGCTTAGTGGTTAGCATGTTCTCCTCTCAGCCCTGGGGATTCCAGGTTCGAATCCAAATCTGGTTGGAGTTGCCATGTTCTCTCTGTGTTCTCTGGTTTCCTCCCACAGTCCAAAAACATGGATTTAAGGTCAATTAAATGCTGTAAATTGCCCCATATAGATTTCGTGTGTGAGTGTGTTCAGTGATATATTGGCGTCCTGTCCTGGGTGTATCTGCCCAGCGCCCGAAACGTTCTCCCCTGGATGAGCATGGAACCACCATGGGTCAATTACAGTTTCCTGTCCTTTAGACAACTAATACAACGAATGACCAATCAGGATGCAGTAATACCTCACCGTTTCCATCATAACTCTTCACGTTTCTATTTCCCCCCAACGTTCCCATACTTCAGCAGTTTCTGAGTCTAACATATACCCTGATCACATGACCCATCCTCACAGATCACCAACACGTCACGCGCTACAGACCCAGTCACATGACGTATCACCCAGTCCGCGCTGAACCTCGAACCCGAGTCCATCATGGATTTTTATGCAGAAACCCTAAACCCGCTGGCGGCCGGCGCAGAGCGTCACGTCAGCAACGCTAATTTCACGTCTGAGTGAACGTGTCTGAAATATTTATCGGCCTCATTTCCATTCTTATTCATCCGTTCTGAATGGGGGGGAGTCGCCTCGGTTCTCCACTGAGGTCACGATCGGCGGGGCTCCATTAACACATGATCGTGCTGGGGTGGGAGGGGTGGAGGGGGTGGAGGGGTCTGTTCATGCTTAAGGGGTGAAATTTTCATATACTGCGGCAACACATCCGGAGAGAATGTAATGAGCAAAAAGCACAGCGCGGCATTAGAGTTCCCATGCTGCAGGCCCACGTGTGACGCATGGGGCCAGTTGCGGCAGTGTTGGTGGAGCGGGGGCAGCAAGCGATGTCATTGGATCGTGGTCAGTGTGCCGGGCGGTGATGGTGGAGAGGGTGCGGTGGGCGGCGTTGGTGGTCCTGGTGTGGCAGACGGCGTTAGGGGATCAGGTGAGGCTGGCCCTGTCGGCAGTTTGGCTGCGGCGGGTGGTGTTGGTTGTGCGGCATTAGTGGTTCATGTGCAGCGGGTGGCGTTGGTGTGTGGCAGCGGTTGATCAGGTGCGGTGGGTGGTGTTGGTTTGGATGCGGCAGGCCACATTGGTGGTTCGGGTGCAGCAGGCGGCGTTGGTGGGCAGCAGCTGTTGATCAGGTGTGGCGTTGGTGTGTGGCAGCGGTTGATCAGGTGCGGCAGGTAGTGTTGGTTTGGATGCGGCAGGCCACATTGGTGGATCGGGTGCGGCGGGCGGCGTTGGTGGCCAGCAGCGGTTCATCACGTGTGCCGTTGGTGTGTGGCAGTGGTTGATCAGGTGCGGCGGGTGGTGTTGTTGGTCCGGATGTGACAGGCCACATTGGTGGTTCAGGTGCAGCGGGCGGCGTTGGTGGTTCGGGTGCGTGGGGGGGGGGGGGGGGGGACGTTGGTGGTTCGGGTGCAGCGGGCGGCGTTGGTGTGTGGCAGCGGTTGATCAGGTGCGGCGGGTGGTGTTGGTCCGGATGTGACAGGCCACATTGGTGGTTCAGGTGCAGCGGGCGGCGTTGGTGGTTCGGGTGCGTGGGGGGGGGGGGGGGCGTTGGTGGTTCGGGTGCGGCGGGCGGCGTTGGTGTGTGGCAGCGGTTGATCAGGTGCGGCGGGTGGTGTTGGTTTGGATGCGGCAGGCCACATTGGTGGTTCGGTGTGGCGGGCAGCGTTGGTGGGCGGCAACGGTTGATAGGGTGCGGTGGGTGGTGGTGGTGGTTTGGATGCGGCGGGCCACATTGGTGGTTCGGGTGCGGAGGCGGGGTTGGTGGGTGACAGAAGTGGATTGGGTGTGGCAGGCGGTGTTGGTGGTTCGGATGCGGCGGCCCCTCGTTGGTGTTTTGGGTGCGGAGGCGGGGTTGGTGGTTCAGATGCGGCGGCCCTCGTTGGTGTTTTGGGTGCGGAGGCGGGGTTGGTGGTTCGGATGCGGC
>JAFMOC010000406.1:567500-572500 GCA_019802505.1 Corydoras sp. C115 | reverse complement strand
AGAAATAACACTGCACATCACTCTGAAAACACCATCCCCACTGTCAAATATGGTGGTGGCAGCATCATGCTCTGGGGTGCTTCTCTTCAGCAGGGACCGGGAAGTTGGTCAAAGTTGATGGGAAGATGGATGGAGCCAAATACAGGGCAATCTTGGAAGAAAACCTGTTGGAGTCAGCAAAAGATTTGAGACTGGGGCGGAGGTTCACCTTCCAGCAGGACAACTACCCTAAACATAAAAGCCAGAGCTACAATGGAGTGGTTTAAAAAAAAGAATATTCATGTGTTAGAATGGCCCAGTCAAAGTCCAGACCTAAAACCAATTGAGAATTTGTGGCAAGATCTCAAAACTGCTGTTCACAAACGCTCTCCATCCAATCTGACTGAGCTTGAGCTGTTTGCAAGGAGGAATGGGCAAGAATTTCAGTCACTAGATGTGCAAAGCTGGTGGAGACATACCCTAAAAGACTTGCAGCTGTAATTGCAGCAAAAGGTGGCTCCACAAAGTATTGACTCAGGGGGGCTGAATACTTTTGCACGTCGCACTTTTCAGTTTTTTATTTGTAAAAAAAATGTTGATTCATGTATAATTTTCCTTCCACTTCACAATTGTATACCACTTTGTGCTGGTCTTTCACATTAAATTCCAGTGAAATATATTTATGTTTGTGGTTGTAATGTGACAAAATATGGAAAAGTTCAAGGGGTATGAATACTTTTGCAACCCACTGTATATATATATATATATCCTCTACTCTATATATATATTTTTTTTTTATTTGCAGTCTGTTATGTGCTAAAGGGGCAGAGTAGAGATGTTTCTATTTTAGACGACCTTGATGCTTTGGTGTCCCACATCTGCTGAATTGGTATCTGGTCACCGTAGTAGAACCGGTGTTTGGAGGCCCGGGAATCCTCGACAGGTGATGGAAGGGCGTGTTAAAGATGAAACCCAGCAATTTCTCTCAGCGTGTCATGCCGGCGAATTGGAAGCCCGACTGTAATTACACCCCCCCTCCCCCCGCTGTCTCTGGAGGTGGTCGCCGCGAGTCCGGTTCTAAATAAAGCTTTCTGTGTCCCCTGACTGGAAGAGACGACGTTCCGGACGGATCATTTAAATGCTGTTCTGACACACCGTGCCCAGGAGAACCCCCCCACCCCCCCCCCCCAACACCACTGTTTATTTAGAACATGGAGTTCTTAACGTGTGTTTTAACGAAAAGTGGTTTTAAAGAAAACCTAGTGTCCGGTGGGGGAGGGTGGAGAACATGGGAAAACCCAGGACAGGGCGGCCATCTATCGCTGGGAACGCTCACTCACACAGACTCACACCTCAGTGGAGAACCTGGGGGAACTCGGATAACATGGCCGGTAGGGGTGCATAAATATATGGATTCTTCACAGAGACGCGATTCGTAGTCCTGGCGATTCTGAATCGATTCACAATGCCCAAGAATCGATTTTTAAAATATGCGTTTAAGTTTTATTTTTATTTTTATTTTGCTTTTAAGTTTTATTTCGACATGAACATTACTGTTATCAATGAGTCTAAAATGAAATCGAGGTTCTTTGGACATACAACAAATGCACGAGCAAATGCAGTGTGATGTAATGGGATTCATTCATTCATTATCTTCCGCTTTATCCTCTATTAGGGTCGCGGTGAGGTTCCCCATGCCCATCCAGGAGAGAACGTCTTGGGCGCTGGGCAGACAGACCCAGGACAGGGCGCCAATCCATCGCTGGGCACACACTCACTCACACAAACACACTCTATATGGGGCAATTTGGAGAACTCAGTTGACTTGATCCATGTTTTTGGACTGTGGGAGGAAACCGGAGAACCCGGAGGAAACCCACGCAGACACAGGGAGAACATGGAAACTCCACCCAGATGGGGATTCGAACCGGGAATCCCTAGCGCTAAGAGGCGAACGTGCTAACCACTAAGCCACCGTGCCGCCCACTGTAATGGGATTCAACGGTAAAAATGTTTAAATACTATAATTATGTAGTAATAGTAATAATGAAAGGCAATGTAAATGCGATTTAAATAATAATGGAATAACTATAGTAATAATAGCAATAACAATAATAAGTAGTAGTAGTAATATTAATAATGCTAAAAATAATAATAATAAAATAATAAATAATAATAAATATAAACATATATTATATATAAGTAATAAATAATAATATATGATTGATAACAGTAGTATTAAAATATAGACCTGAGTTTGTGTTATACAGTGAGTTTTTTCCCCAGTCACAGTAGCAGCAGAATGTTAAAATCTTTCATTTAAATTTAATTTTTTTGTGCAAAAAGGCATAATAGTGCAATTTATGGGTTTATTTCCTTAGTAGTTCGGATGAAACAGAGTGCAGGGAATTCAGCATCCTTACCGCCTGGTGGATAAAGCTGTTTTTGAGTCTCGTGGTGTTTTGAAAGTGTATTGAATGTTGGTGCAATGTAGTTAACAAGTTTTATTAAAATTTTATTTTTAATGTTAAGTTTTAAAGATTTGCAAAATATAAAGGCACCATGACAGTCTAGATTTTAGTTTGGATTAAAGGTTAAGGCACTATGGTAAACTTTGGTATTAATATTAGGGCTGTATTCAACTACAAATTTTCGTAGTCGAATCTGATTCGTCAGATTTTCCCTATAGTCGACTGATAGTCGAATCAGTAAAAATTTCACCACAAGATGGCGCTATAAGCATAGTTTTTAAAAAAGATTTTTTCTTTTATATTTTACTTGTTTTTCTAACAAAAGAAATCCTTTTTCTTTGTTTTTCTTTTTTTTTCTAGAAATTATGATAATTTTATTTGACAAAAGGCTATATATATAACGAAAACAAAGACATTTCATGTAAAAACTAATGCTTAGCAGCAGCCATGGGCACCCCCATGTGGTCAAAATGGTAAATTCGACTATGAGGTTCATAGTCGACTACGGTTCTCCGAATCGAATTGTCGAATCAGCGAATATTGCAGCTCACCCCTAATTAATATATTTAGTTATTTGTTAATTATATTTAATATTATATATAATATTAAATTATTTGTTCATTGAAAGCCAGGTAGCTAAGCTAACCTAATACTGGTCATTGTAATTTAGGACAATCCTATTTTTGTATAAATATAAAATGATGCAAAAAGATTTGATACGGAAAGGAACCTGAAAGTATTGTTTTAAATAAACGTTCTATTTGTTTCATCTTGTCAATCACATCATTTAAACTAAAAATCGTTTCTGAATCGAAAATGGATTCTGAATCGAATCGTGACCTCAAAAATCAAATTGCCAGACACTGAGAGATTCACACCCCTACTGGCCGGGCTTTGGGTTTGCGCGAGAGGCGTTGCGGTTCTAATCGAAAAAGAGATTCCATGCCGTGAAATCTGTTTAGTAATTGTTCTAGGGTCTTATCTTAGTACCGGGGTACTGGGTTCCGTCAGTCCGAGGGGTGATGTCACCAGAACGACTTTCATGCCCTCCACCCGCGCCGTTTAAATAGCAACGCTGCTTGTGAATATATCCACCCCGATGGGCGTGGTCGTCTCAGAATAAGGTGTAGTGCTACTTTGGTGATGGAACCCACAGATGCACAACAGAACTCTCCACACGTCAACAGTCAGGCGTTTATTACCCTCTACTAGGGTCGCGGGGCGGTTCCCCATGTCCATTCAGGGGAGAACGTTTTGGAAGCTAGATCGACACACACACAAACACACTCTATATGGGGCAATTTAGATAGGGCAATTTACATGGAAACACATAGAACATGAAAACTCCTCCCAGATTGGGATTCGAACCTGTATCCCTGATGCTGAGAGGAGAACATGCTAACCACTACACTACCATGCCGTCCTGTTTAAAAGCATGCGTTCATACATTATTTCCCTCTTAATCTTCTACTAGGGTCATAGTTCATCGGGGAGAACGTTTTGGGTGCTGGGCAAATACACCCAGGACAGGACACCAATCTATATATATGGATATACACTCACTCACAAACACACCCTATTTGGGGCAATTTGGAGTATTTAATTCACCTTGATCCATGTTTTTGGACTGTCTGAGGAAACCGGAGAACCCAGAGGAAACCCACGCAGACACGGGGAGAACATGGAAACTCCACCCAGATTGGGATTTGAACCTGCACCAATTAAACCAACCCCTTCCCCAGTAATGGATTGGCATCCTGTCCTGGGTGTATCTGCCCAGCGCCCGAAACGTTCTCCCCTGGGTGGGAATGGAGAACACCCCCCCCTCCCTAGAAGGGGATAAAGCGGGAGATGATGGATGGATGAATATGGATACTGGAGTGGCATGGTGGCTTAGTGTTTAGCATGTTCTCCTCTCAGCACTGGGGATTCCCGGTTCGAATCCCCATCTGGGTGGAGTTTCCATGTTCTCCCCGTGTCCGCGTAGGTTTCCTCTGGGTTCTTCCTCTGGGTTCTCCCTCTGGTTCTTCCTCCCACAGTCCAAAAACATGGATTCAAGGTGAATTGAATGCTCTAAATTGCCCCATATAGCGTGTGTTTGTGAGTGAGTGTGTATCCAGCGATAGATTGGCGCCCTGTCCTGGGTCTATCTGCCCAGCGCCCGAAACGTTCTCCCCTGGATGGGCATTGGGAACCCCCCTGGCACAGTGACTTAGTGGTTAGCATGTTCTCCTCTCAGCGCTGGGGATTCCTGGTTCGAATCCCAATCTGGGTGGAGTTTCCATGTTCTCCACGTGTCCGCGTGGGTTTCCTCTGGGTTCTCCAAAAAAACTCCAAAGAGACTTGGATTCAAGGTCAAATGAATGGAGTATATATAGAGTGTGTTTGTGTGTGAGTGTGTAAGTGTGCCCAGTGATAGATTATGGGGGGGAATGGGTTCCTCATACCCATTCAGGAGAAAATGTTTGGGCGCTGGGCAGATACACCCAGGACAGCACGCCAATCCGGTGGCTTGATGGTTGGCATGTTCTCCTCTCAGTGTTGGAAATC
>JAFMOC010000406.1:532500-560000 GCA_019802505.1 Corydoras sp. C115 | reverse complement strand
AAACTTCAAAGTATAATGGAATGGGGAGTTCCTTAACTTACTGGTGTTCCTCAGGGCCCGGTACTTGGACCCTTCCTCTTTTCATTGTACGTGAAATTGCTGGGTGCCGTCATTCAGGAGAATTCGTTTAGCCACATCGCAACAGTGAGAGTAACCATGTGCCTGAATGATGACACCCAGTGATGTCACCTTCAATTAAAGAGAAGGGGACCAAGTACAGAGCCCTGAGGAACTCCAGTGAGTACTTGGTGAGAGTTTGAAACCTCCCCATTCCATAATACTGGAAGGTTTGTTGTGGAAAACGTGTCTAAATGTCACGAACATGATGTTCTGTTGTTCTGTTGGAGTTGGCGTACATTTAGACTCGTTTTACACCACAAACCTTCAAAGTATCATGGAATGGGGAGTTCCTTAACTTACTGGAGTTCCTCAGGGCTCACTACTTGGACCCCTCCTCTTTTCTTTGTACATGAAATCACTTGGAGAGGCACAGTGAGAGAAACCATGTGCCTGAATGACGACACCCAGTGATGTCACTTACAATTGAAGACAAGGGGACCAAGTACAGAGCCCTGAGGAACTCTAGTGAGTACTTGGTGAGAGTTTGAAACCTCTCCATTCCATAATACTGGAAGCTTTTTGGTCTAAATGTACATCTGACGCCAACAGAACATCACGCCAAGCTTCTAATAGCATTTCCACATGTTCTGTAACCACTCGGAAGTTCCGACACCAAGAGACGGAACATGTCGGGGTAAAGAGCTGTAATTGGATTGGGACGGAGTGTTTGCCGCGCTGTTTCTTGGCACGATGGGGCTGAATGACCTCCATTATTTAAATCCTGCGTAGAACCTCTCGGCCGGCCCTGCCGACTGAAGCACTCTCAGAAGTGAAGGGCGGAGAACGTAGAACGGATACAAAAACAAAGCTGGAGCGCATTATGGAAATGACACTCGACGTTCCAGCTTGTGTTTATGCTAATTCCTTCATTATGGTTCCCTACACCCCCCCACCCCCCAACCTCCACCCGCCGTTCTTTTCGGTACCTGCTGATGATCTGCACCTCCAGTCAGATTTGTTTTTCCAATTAGAACCGTCTCTTTAAGGCGTCGCGTTCTAGCTGGAGTTATCAGTTGTAGACCGAGAGAGTGAGTAAACATTAGTGAGTGATGATCAGAGCCGGCTTGTTACCGCCGCGAGAACGAGTCGCCACGAGCGCAGGAACTCGATTACAGAGGGAGGAACTATTTAAGGTTCTTCAAAAGACCCAATTATCGGAACAGCGGCTTCTGTGAGATGATTATATGAAGTGTCTTCGTGAAGTGAGCGTCCGTTTTTAAAGGCTTTGGTCCTTATGGCTCAATCCTGGGTTCTCCACGCCCATCCAGTGGAGAACGTCTAGGGTGCCGGGCAGATACAGAGCACCAGTCCATCGCTGGGCACACGTCACATGACGGGGGCGATTTACCGAGAATCTATGTTTTTGGATTGGTGTGAGGAAAGTCGAGAACCCGGAGAACTCAGAGGAAGCCCACAGGGACATGAGAAGAACATGGAAACTACACCCAGATCGGGATTCGAACCTGGATCCGCAGCGCTGAAAGAAGAACATGCTAATCATCACTGAGTACACACTCACACAGACACAGTATTTATAGGGGCAATTTAGATTCACCTTGAATCCATCTAGATCGGGATTCGAAACTAGATCACCAGCGCTGAGAGGAGAACACGCTAATCGTCACTGAGTAAACACTCACACAGACACAGTATTTATAGGGGCAATTTACATTCACCTTGAATCCATCTAGATCGGGATTCGAACCTAGATCACCAGCGCTGAGAGACGAACATGCTAATCGTCACTGAGTACACTTACACAGACACAGTATTTATAGAGGCAATTTAGATTCACCTTGAATCCACTCAGACTGGGATTAGAACCTGGATCCCCAGCGCTAAAAAGGGGACATGCTAATCGTCACTGGGCACACACTCACAGATACAGTATTTATAGGGGCAATTTAGATAGAGCTGATATAGAGCAGCCAATTCACCTTGAATCATGTTTTTGGACTGTGGGAGGAAACCGGAGAACCCAAAGAAAACTCATGTGGAGAACATGGAAACTCCAACCAGATTGGGATTCAAACTCAACATTCCAACTTGTGTTCATGCACCGTCTCTTTAAAGCGTCGCGTTCTAGCTGGAGTCATCGGTTGTAGACCGAGCGAGTGAGTAAACATTAGTGAGTGATGATCAGAGCCGGCTTGTTACCGCCGCGAGAACGAGTCGCCACGAGCGCAGGAACTCAATTACAGAGGGAGGAACTATTTAAGGTTCTTCAAAAGACCCAATTATCGGAACAGCGGCTTCTGTGAGATGATTATATGTCTTTGTGAAGTGAGGGTCTGTTTTTAAAGGATTTGGTCCTTATGGCTCAATTCTGGGTTCCCCTCGCCCATCCACTGGAGAACGTCTGAGAGGAGAACATGCTAACCCAGAGAGAACCCAGGCTGGAGAACCCAGAGGGAGCTACAGGGACACGGGGAGAACGTGGAAACTCCACCCAGATCAGGGATTCGAACCTAGATCCCCACCACTGAGAGGAAAACATGCTAATCGTTACTGAGTACACACTCACACAGACACATATTTATAGGGGCAATTTAGATAGAGCTGATATAGAGCAGCCAATTCACCTTGAATCATGTTTTTGGACTGTGGGAGGAAACCGGAGAACCCAAAGAAAACCTATGTGGAGAACATGGAAACTCCACCCAGATTGGGATTCAAACTCAACATTTAACTCACTGGAGAACGTCTGAGAGGAGAACATGCTAACCCAGAGAGAACCCATGGAGAACCCAGAGGGAGCTACAGGGACACAGGGAGAATGTGGAAACTCCACCCAGATCGGGATTCAAACCTGGATTCCTACTGCTAAAAGACGAACATGCTAATCGTCATTGAGTATACACTCGCACAGACACAGTATTTATGGGGCAATTTAGATTCACCTTGAATCCATCTAGATCGGGATTTGAACCTGGATCCCCACCGCTGAGAGATCAACATGCTAATCGTCACTGGGCACACTTACACAGACACTGTATTTATAGGGGCAATTTAGATTCACCTTGAATCTACACAGATAGGGATTAGAACCTGGATCCCCAGCACTAAAAGGAGAACATGCTAATCGTCACTGGGCACACACTCACAAACACAGACACAGTATTTATAGGGGCAATTTAGATATAGAGCAGCCAATTCACCTAAAAATTATGTTATTGGACTGTGGGAAGAAACTGGAGAACCCAAAGAAAACTCAAGTGGACACATGGAGAACAGGGAAACTCCACCCAGATCAGGATTCGAACCTAGATCCCCAGTGCTGAGAGGAGAACATGCAAATAATCACTGGGTACACACTCACACAGGCACAGACACAGTATTTATAGGGGCAATTTAGATTGTGGTGCTTTAAAGTGGCCAATTTACCTTTAATACATGTTTTTGGAATGTGAAAGGAAACCGGAGAACCCGGAGGAAACCCACGCGGACACGGGGAGAACATGGAAACTCCACCCAGATCGGGATTCAAACCTAGATCCCCAGTGCTGAAAGAAGAACATGCTAATCATCACTGGGCACACAGGCACAGACACTGTATTTATAGGGGCAATTTAGATTGCGGTGATTTAAAGTGGCCAATTCACTTTGAAATCATGTTTTTAAACTGTGGGAGGAAATCGGAGAACCCGGAGAAAACCCACACAGACACGGGGAGAACATGGAAACTCCACCCAGATTGGGATTCAAATCTAAATCCCCACCACTGAGAGGAGAACATGTTAATTGTTACTGGGCACACACTCACACAGACACTGTATTTATAGGGGAAATTAAGATTGAGGACATTTAATGCGGCCACTTCACCTTGAATCCACCAAGATCGGGATTCGACCCTGGATCCCCAGCGCTGAGAGGAGAACATGCAAATCATCACTGAGTACACACTCAAATAGGCACAGACACAGTATTTATAGGGGCAATTTAGATTGTGGTGATTTAAAGCGGCCAATTCACCTTTAATACATGTATTTGGACTGTGGGAGGAAACCGGAGAACCCGGAGGAAACCCACGCGGACACGGGGAGAACATGGAAACTCCACCCAGATCGTTAGTGGGCACACACTCACACAGACACAGTATTTATAGGGGCAATTAAGATTGAGGACATTTAAAGCTGCCAATTCACCTTGAATCCACCCAGATCGGGATTCAAACCTGGATCCCCACCGCTGAGAGGAGAACATGCTAATCGTTACTGGGCACACACTCACATAGACACAGACACTGTATTTAAGGGACAATTTCGATTGCCGGGATTTAAAGTGGCCACTTCACCTTGAATCCACCCAGATCGGTATTCGAACCTGGATCCCCAACCGCTGCGAGGAGAACATGCCAATCACTATTGGTTATTACCTGTAATCAATGCCTGCATGATGCTGGTTCCCTAAAATCCCTTTTTGCTTAAGGTTCTCACGTTCTTTTCACGTTCTCCTGAAGTAAAGTTATGTACGTGAGGTTCCCTAACACCTCGTTCCCCTCAGTTCTCGCGGTCTGTAAAATGCCACTCGCGCCATAAAAAGATGCTAATCGTCACTGAGTACACACTCGCACAGACACAGTATTTATAGGGGCAATTTAGATTCACCTTGAATCCATCTAGATCGGGATTTGAACCTGGATCCCCACCGCTGAGAGATCAACATGCTAATCGTCACTGGGCACACTTACACAGACACTGTATTTATAGGGGCAATTTAGATTCACCTTGAATCCACACAGATAGGGATTAGAACCTGGATCCCCAGCACTGAAAGGAGAACATACTAATCGTCACTGGACACACACTCACAAACAAAGACACAGTATTTATAGGGGCAATTTAGATATAGAGCAGCCAATTCACCTAGAAATTATGTTATTGGACTGTGGGAAGAAACTGGAGAACCCAAAGGATCCCCAGTGCTGAGAGGAGAACATGCTAATCATCACTGGGTACACACTCACACAGGCACAGACACAGTATTTATAGGGGCAATTTAGATTGTGGTGCTTTAAAGCGGCCAGTTCACCTTAAATACCTGTTTTTGGACTGTGGGAGGAAACCGGAGAACCCGGAGGAAACCCACGCGGACACGGGGAGAACATGGAAACTCCACCCAGATCGGGATTCAAACCTAGATCCCCAGTGCTGAAAGAAGAACATGCTAATCATCACTGGGCACACAGGCACAGACACTGTATTTATAGGGGCAATTTAGATTGCGGTGATTTAAAGTGGCCAATTCACTTTGAAATCATGTTTTTAAACTGTGGGAGGAAACCGGAGAACCCGGAGAAAACCCACACAGACACGGGGAGAACATGGAAACTCCCACCACCAGATTGGGATTCAAATCTAATCCCCACCACTGAGAGGAGAACATGTTAAATTGTTACTGGGCACACACTCACACAGACACTGTATTTATAGGGGAAATTAAGATTGAGGACATTTTAATGCGGCCACTTCACCTTGAATCCACCAAGATCGGGATTCGACCCTGGCATCCCCAGCGCTGAGAGGGAGAACATGCAAATCATCACTGAGTTACACACTCCAAACAGGCACAGACACAGGTATATTTATAGAGGGGCAAATTTAGATTTGTGGTGATTTAAAGCGGCCAATCATCTTTAATACATGTATTTGGACTGTGGGAGGAAAACCGGAAGAACCCCCAGGAGGAAACCTGGAGGGAAACCCACGCGGACACAGGGAGAACATGGAAACTCCACCAGATCGTTAGTGGGCACACACTCACACAGACACAGTATTTATAGGGGCAATTAAGATTGAGGACATTTTAAAGCTGCCAATTCACCTTGAATCCACCAGATCGGGATTCAAACCTGGATCCCCACCGCTGAGAGGAGAACATGCTAATCGTTACCTGGGCACAACACTCACATAGACACAGACACTGTATTTAAGGGACAATTTCGATTGCCGGGATTTAAAGTGGCCACTTCACCTTGAATCCACCCAGATCGGTATTTCGAACACTGGATCCCCCAACCGCTGCGAGGAGAAACATGCCAATCACTTATTGGTTATTACCTGTAATCAATGCCTGCATGATGCTGGTCCAATTCCCTAAAATCCTTTTTGGCTTAAGGTTCTCAATGTTCTTTTCACGTTCTCCCTGAAAAGAAAAGTTATGTACGTGAGGTTCCCTAACACCGTCGTTCCCCTCAGTTCTCGCGGTCTGTAAAAATGCCACTCGCGCCATAAAAAGATGCTAATCGTCACTGAGTAAACACTCGCACAGACACAGTATTTAATTAGGGGCAATTTAGATTTCACCTTGTGAATCCATCTAGATCGGGATTTGAACCTGGAATCCCACCGCTGAGAGATCAACATGCTAATCGTCACTGGGCAAACTTACACTAGACAGCAACTGTATTTATAGGGGCAAAATTTAAGATTCACCTTGAATCCACCACAGATAGGGATTAGAACCTGGATCCCCCCAGCACTGAAAGGAGAACATACTAATCGTCACTGGACACACACTCACAAACAAAGACAACAGTATTTATAGGGGCAATTTAGATATAGAGCAGCCAATTCACCTAGAAATTATGTTATTGGACTGTGGGAAGAAACTGGAGAACCCAAAGGATCCCCAGTGCTGAGAGGAGAACATGCTAATCATCACTGGGTACACACTCACACAGGCACAGACACAGTATTTATAGGGGCAATTTAGATTGTGGTGCTTTAAAGCGGCCAGTTCACCTTAAATACCTGTTTTTGGACTGTGGGAGGAAACCGGAAGAACCCCGGAGGAAACCCACCGCCCAGGACACGGGGAGGAGAAACATGGAAACTCCACCCAGATCGGGATTCAAACCTAGATCCCCAGTGCTGAAAGAAAACATGCTAATAACATCCACTGGGCACACAGGACAGACACTGTATTTATAGGGGCAATTTAGATTGCGGTGATTTTAAAGTGGCCAATTCACTTTGAAATCATGTTTTTAAACTGTGGGGGAGGAAACCGGAGAACCCGGAGAAAACCACACAGAACACGGGGAGAACATGGAAACTCCACCCAGATTGGGATTCAAAATCTAAATCCCCACACCACTGAGAGGAGAACCATGGTTAATTGTTACTGGGCACACACTCACACAGACACTGTATTTATAGGGGAAATTAAGATTGAGGACATTTAATGCGGCCACTTCACCTTTTGAAATCCACCAAGATCGGGATTCGACCCTGGATCCCCAGCGCTGAGAGGAGAACATGCAAAAGTTCATCACTGAGTACACCACTCAAAAACAGGCACAGACCACAGTATTTATAGGGCAATTTAGATTGTGGTGATTTAAAGCGGCCCAATTCATCTTTAATACATGTATTTGGACTGTGGGAGGAAAAATCGGGAGAACCCGGAGGAAACCCACGCGGACACAGGGAGAACATGGAAACTCCACCCAGATCGCTTATGGGCACAACACTCACACAGACACAGTATTTATAGGGGCAATTAAGATTGAGGGGACATTTAAAGCTGCCAATTCACCTTGAATCCACCAGTAACCCAGTATCGGGATTTCAAACCCTGGATTCCCCACCGCTGAGAGGAGAACATGCTAATTCGTTACTGGGCACACACTCACATAGACACAGGTACACTGTATTTAAGGGCACAATTTTTTCGATTGCCGGATTTAAGAGTGGCCAACTTCACCTTGAATCCACCCAGATCGGTTATTCGAACCTGGATCCCCAACCGCTGCGAGGAGAACATGCCAATCCACTATTGGTTATTTACCTTAAATCAATGCCTGCATGATGCTGGTTCCCTAAAATCCATTTTTGCTTAAGGTTCTCACGTTTTTCACGTTCTCCTGAAGTAAAGTTATGTACGTGAGGTTCCCTAACAACTCGTTCCCCTCAGTTCTCGCGGTCTGTAAAATGGCCACTCGCGCCATAAAAGATTGCCTCAATCGTCACTGGGGGGAAGTACACACTCGGCACAGACCCAGTATTTATAGGGGGCATTTAGATTCACCTTGAATCCATCTAGATCGGGATTTGAACCTGAGATCCCCACCCGCTGCTGAGAGATCAAATGCTAATCGTCACTGGCACCACTTACACAGACACACTGTATTTATAGGGGCAATTTAGATTCACCTTGAATCCACACAGATAGGGATTAGAACCTGGATCCCCAGCACTGAAAGGAGAACATACTAATCGTCACTGGACACACACTCACAAACAAAGACACAGTATTTATAGGGGGGGCAATTTAGATTCCCATAGAGCAGCCAATTCACCTAGAAATTATGTTATTGGACTGTGGGAAGAAACTGGAGAACCCAAAGGATCCCCAGTGCTGAGAGGAGAACATGCTAATCATCACTGGGTACACACTCACACAGGCACAGACACAGTATTTATAGGGGCAATTTAGATTGTGGTGCTTATCAATTGCGGGGCCAGTTTCACACTTAAATACCTGTTTTTTGGGACTGTGGGAGGAAAAGGACCGGAGAGGAAAAGGAGGAAACCCCGACGCGGACGAACGGGGGAGAACTGGGCAAACCTCCACCCAGATCGGATTCAAAACCTAGCGATCCCCATGCTTGAAAGAAGAACATGCTAATCATCACTGGGGGCACACAGGCACAACACTGTATTTTATAGGGGCAATTTAGAATTGCGGTGATTTAAAAGTGGCCAATTCACTGTGAAATCATGTTTTAAAACTGTGGGAGGAAACCGGAGAACCCGGAGAAAACCCACACAGACACGGGGAGAACATGGAAACTCCACCCAGATTAGGGATTCAAATCTAAATCCCCACCACTGAGAGGAGAACATGTTAATTGTTACTGGGGGCCACACACTCACACAGACACTGTATTTATAGGGGAAATTAAGATTTGAGGAACATTTAATGCGGCCACTTCACCTTGAATCCACCAAGATCGGGATTCGACCCTGGATCCCCAGCGCTGAGAGGAGAACATGCAAATCATCACTGAGTACACACTCAAACAGGCACAGACACAGTATTTATAGGGGCAATTTAGATTGTGGTGATTTAAAGCGGCCAATTCATCTTTAATACATGTATTTGGACTGTGGGAGGAAACCGGAGAACCCGGAGGAAACCCACGCGGACACAGGGAGAACATGGAAACTCCACCCAGATCGTTAGTGGGCACACACTCACACAGACACAGTATTTATAGGGGCAATTAATATTGAGGACATTTAAAGCTGCCAATTCACCTTGAATCCACCCAGATCGGGATTCGAACCTGGATCCCCACCGCTGCGAGGAGAACATGCTAATCGTTACTGGGCACACACTCACATAGACACAGACACTGTATTTAAGGGACAATTTCGATTGCCGGGATTTAAAGTGGCCACTTCACCTTGAATCCACCCAGATCGGTATTCGAACCTGGATCCCCAACCGCTGCGAGGAGAACATGCCAATCACTATTGGTTATTACCTGTAATCAATGCCTGCATGATGCTGGTTCCCTAAAAACCCTTTTTGCTGAAGGTTCTCACGTTCTTTTCACGTTCTCCTGAAGTAAAGTCATGTACGTGAGGTTCCCTAACACCTCGTTCCCCTCGGTTCTCGCGGTCTGTAAAATGCCACTCGCGCCATAAAAAGGGAACACTTTTTATTGGAGGCAGGTGTGCGGGAGGCTCGCCGCAGTGTGCGGCGCCGCTGATCAACCGATAATTAGAGACGCGGCTAAATTGTGTCGCTATAAAAGTCATTAATTCCAGCGTGCGCACTTTATTAGAACCGAAGCAATCAGGGTTCTAATTAAGAGCTAACGGAGAGACGACCCGGACTAATTAATGACTCGAACGGCCTTCGCTTGTTATTGTGCGTATCATAATGTGTAGCGTGACATCATAATGTGATGTGCAAAGCATCAGAATTTATATATATAAAGGGCACGGTGGCTTAGTGATTAGCATGTTCTCCTCTCAGCTCTGGGGATCCAGGTTCTCCGGTTTTCTCCCACAGTCCAAAAACATGTATTAAAGGTAAATTGGCCACTTTAAATCACCACAATCTAAATTGCCCCTATAAATACTGTGTCTGTGCCTGTTTGAGTGTGTACTCAGTGATGATTTGCATGTTCTCCTCTTTTTTGCATGAACCTTCAACAAAAAGGGTTTTTAGGGAACCAGCATCCTGCAGGCATTGATTACAGGTAATAACCAATAGTGATTGGCATGTTCTCCTCTCAGCGGTTGGGGATCCAGGTTCGAATACCGATCTGGGTGGATTCAAGGTGAAGTGGCCACTTTAAATCCCGGCAATCGAAATTGTCCCTTAAATAAAGTGTCTGTGTCTATGTGAGTGTGTGCCCAGTAACGATTAGCATGTTCTCCTCGCAGCGGTGGGGATCCAGGTTCGAATCCCGATCTGGGTGGATTCAAGGTGAATTGGCAGCTTTAAATGTCCTCAATCTTAATTGCCCCTTTAAATACTGTGTCTGTGTGAGTGTGTGCCCACTAACGATCTGGGTGGAGTTTCCATGTTCTCCCCGTGTCCGCGTGGGTTTCCTCCAGGTTCTCCGGTTTCCTCTCACAGTCCAAAAACATGTATTAAAGGTAAATTGGCCACTTTAAATCACCACAATCTAAATTGCCCCTATAAATACTGTGTCTGTGTGAGTGTGTGCCCAGTAACAATTAACATGTTCTCCTCTCAGCGGTGCTTTAAATTGCCCCATATAGAGTGTGTGTGTGTGTGTGTGAGTGTGTGTGTGTGTGTGAGTGATAGATTGACATCCTGTCCTCGGTGTGTCTGCCCAGCGCCCGAAACGTTCTCACCTGAACCCCCCCCCCCCCCCAACCCTAGTAGAGGATAAAGTGGAAGATAATGGATGGATGTGTTAAGCTTTATGGGTGGCATGGTGGCTTAGTTAGTGGTTAGCATGTTCTCCTCTCAGCGCCGGGGGTCCAGGTTCGAATCCCAATCTGGGTGGAGTTTCCATGTTCTCCCCGTGTCCACGTGGGTTTCCTCCAGGTTCTCCAGTTTCCTCCCACAGTCCAAAAACATGGATCAATGTAAAATAGAATGTTACAAATTGCCCCATATAGTGTGTGTCTGTGTGAGTGAGTGTGTGTCAGTGATAGATTGGTGTCCTGTCCTGGGTGTATCTGCCCAGCGCCCGAAACGTTCTCCCCTGGATGGGAACTGGGAACTGGGAACCCCCCCCACCACACACACACAGACACACAACCCTAGTAGAGGATAAAGCAGAAGATAATGGATGGATGGATTAAGCTTTATGAGCGGCATGGTGGATTGGTGCTTAGCATGTTCTCCTCATAGGGTTGGGGGTTCTCCTGTGTCTGTGTGGGTTTACCAATGGAACCACTCCTTGAGAACTTTATAGGGTGTGTTTGTGTGTGTGTATGTGAGCACCCAAAACGTTCTCCCCTGGATGAGCACGGGGAACCACCCCCCACCTCCGACCCCTGACCCCCGCAAACCTCGTTTGGAAGATAATGAATACTTCAGAAGGTTCTACTTTCTTATTAAGAAGCTTTTAAATATTTATGATGTACTCATTACGATGGGTTGATGTTCAGAGCCGAGAACAAAGCCTTCCTCGCCGTCAAACTTTTCAGAGAACCCATGATGTATGATGTAACCCATGTATGATATTTCATGACGGCCGATGATCTGCGGCGTCCCTAATGCAAACCCTCATTCACGTCCATTTAGAGCTCCATTACGGGAGCAAGTTCACCGTCTGCAGCAGTAATCAGAGGCAGAGAGACGGACCTCCATCAAAGCACATCATTTTCCTCTTTCGCCATCTGGTTCCGCTCACGAAGTGAAATCACCGGGTTCTATATACTCTTAATGTACCGAAGCATCGGGACCAATGACAGCTAATGAAGCCAATAACAACCGCATGAGTGCGATCACGCTGCGATTTCACAACACGGGTCTGGCTGCAGCCATCTCCGACTCCAGTGGATTTCGTTTTTGTAGCTTAAAAGTTGGCCGAGTTACGCCAATTTAAATATCGGATTTTTCCCATAGGAAATGGACTGAGCCAACTTTGAAGAGTGAGCAGGAGTGAGCAGAGAGTGCAATCGCTCTACGATTTTGGAAGATTGGTCTGGCTGCAGCCATCTCCGACTCCAGCCAATTTCGTAGCACAAAAGTCAGCCAGGTTACGCCAGTTTGAATTTAAATATCAGATTTTTCCCATTGGAAACGAACTAAGCCATATTTAAAGAGAGATTAAAAGTAATTGAAAAGTTTGCTACTCTGCGATTTTACAACACCATTCTGACTACAGCCATCTCTGACTCTATTGAATTAGCTCAAAAGTCGGCCGAGTTACGCCAATTTGAATGTGAATATCACATTTTTCCCATAGGAAATGAACTAAGCCAAATTTGGAGAGTGTTCAGGATCAAAGGAAAAGTGCGATCTCTGCATTTTACAACACTAGTCTGGCTGCAATCATCTCCGACTTTCTTAGCTCAAAAGTGCGATCACTCTGCAATTTTACAACACTAGTCTGGCTGCAATCATCTCCGACTTGAATTTGAATATCAGGTTTTTCCCATAGGAAAATGAACTAAGCCAAATTTAAAGAGCGATCAGGAGTAGTTGAAAAGTGCGATCACTCACAATTTCACAAAACCATTCTGGCTATAGCCAGTCGGGGCTCCAGCAAATTTAGTTTTCGTAGCTCAAAATTCAGACGAGTTATGCCACTTTGAATATTAGATTTTTCCTGTAGGAAATGAACTAAGCCAAAATAAAGAGTGATCAGGAGTAATTGAAAAGTGCGATCACTCTACTATTTCACAACACTGGTCAGGCTGCAGCCATCTCCAACTCCAGCGAATTTCAGTTTTTCGTAGCTCAAAAGTCGGCCGAGTTATGCTAATTTGAATTTGAATATCAGGTTTTTCCCATAGGAAATGAACTAAACCAACTTTAAAGAGTGATCAGAACTGCAGAACACTGGTCTGCAGCAATCGCTGACGATAGCAAATTTTTTTTTGCGTAGCTAAAAAGTTGGCCGAGTTACGGGAGTGCAAACATAACCGTGATGCAAAGTAAATGGGAATTTGGGAATGGAAAAACGGGAATAGCTCTGGAGCGCTTGGACCAATTCCTTCGCTTTTTACAAGCTTTTATCTTAGCAATGAGCCGGACATATCTATGGGAAAATCGTGTCGATAGCTCTAAAGATTTTTGAGTTGTACTGTATATCAATCTTCTGTTGTCTAAACTGCTTCATCGTTATGGATCTGCAACTCTGTGATCGGGAGTAAAAGAAGATTGCAATCACACTGCGATTTTACAAGACCATTCTGCCTGCAGCCATCTCCGACTATGGTGAATTTTGTTTTCGTAGCTCAAAAATTGGCAGAGTAACGGGAGTTCAAAAATCCCTGTGATGCAAAGTGAATGGAAATTTTGGCTCGGAGAAATAGGAATATCTTTGTATTGTTTTGACTGATTTCTTAGCTTTTTACAAGCGTTCATCTTACTAATGGGCCAGATGTGTCCTGTAAAAATCGTGTCGATAGCTCGAAAATTGTGGGAGATAAGAATGCTTTAATTTGTATTGTATATCAAACTTGCTTCAACTTGTTGGAGCTACAACTCAGAGTGCGATCACTCTGCGATTTCACACGTCTGGTCAGGCTACAGCCATCTCCGACTGTAGCAAATTTTGTTTTCGTAGCTCAAAAGTTGGCCGAGTAACGGGAGTTCGAATATCCCTGTGATACAAAGTGAATGGAAATTTTGGTTTGGATAAACCGGAATATCTCTGGAGTGCTTTGACCGATTCCTTAGCTTTTTACAAGTTTTCATCTTACTAATGAGCTGGATGAGTCCTGTGAAAATTGTGTTGATAGCTCAAAAGTTGCGGGAGATAAGAATGCTTTATTGTACTGTATATCTGCGTCATCGTGTTGGAGCTGCAACTCCGAGGCTCGATCTCTCACATTTTGTTTTCGTTTCGCAGCATTTTGTGATGGAGGCTGTCTGAATGGAGGGGGAACAAATGTGCATCCCCCTTTTTAAAAACTCCTGCGTGTGTCCCTAAGTCAAAACTCGCTTGCGGTGTTGTGTTTTCACCAAGGCTTCTAAACGGAAGGGCCTCTGTGAGACAGGTATGCCTCCGAACTGCTAACCTTTAGTTCCAGAGAAATGCATTTCCTGAAGAAACTGCGAGTGTGATTGCAGCATGGCCACAGTGCTTACGTGTGTCACTGCAAAACGAGGTAATAGGGTAAAACCGTTCCCACGTCAATGTTGAGGACATTTAAGAATTCGAACGGTGTTGATATCGCTAACTATAGCGTGAACACGACCAAAAATAGGTGTGGTTGGGTGGAGGAGGGGTGCGTATAATCAGTCTGTGGTTTAAGACAATGGGTGATCACTCGGGACGTGACGAGTTTGTCTGTAGCTTGAAAATTGACTGAGTTACTCCATTCATTATCTTCTGCTTTATCCTCTACTAGGGTCACGGGGGGGTTCCCCATGCCCATCCAGGGGAGAACGTTTCGGGCGCTGGGCAGATACACCCAGGACAGGACGCCAATATATCACTGGACACATTCAATTACACACACGCAATCTATATGGGGCAATTTGGAGAATTCCATTGACCTTGATCCATGTATTTAGACTGTGGGAGGAAACCGGAGAACCCGGAGGAAACCCACGTGGACACGGTGAGAACATTCGAACCTGGATCCCCAGCGCTGAGAGGAGAACATGTAAACCACTAACGGTGGCACCATTATATATTTTTTTTCATTCAGCTTTATCCTCTACTAGGGTGTGGGGGGTGTTCTCCATACCCATCTAGTGGAGAACTGTTTCGGGCGCTGGGCAGATACACCCAGGACAGGACGCCAATCTATCACTGGACACACACTTACTCACACAGCCACTATACACACTATATGGGGCAATTTAGATCATTCAATTTACCTTGAATCCATGTTTTTTGATTGTGGGAGGAAACCAGAGAACCCGGAGGAAACCCATGCGGACCCAGAGAGAACGTGGAAACTCCACCCAGATCAGGATTCGAACCTGGATCCCCAGCGCTGAGAGGAGAACCTGCTAACCACTAAGCCAACATGCCACCCCACTGTGTTAAATTCATTTCTTTTTTTATTATGCTCTACTAGTATTGCACAGGGGACTAGGGGGGGTTCCCCATGCCCATCCAGGGGAGAACGTTTCGGGCGCTGGGCGGATACACCCAGGATAGCCAATCTATCCCAGAGTAATTGAGTTCCTCTGGAACTGGCGTTTAAAAATAGGCCACGGAACTGAAACTGTGTGAAAGCGGCGGCGTGCAGCCGGAGGGTCGATGACATTATTTAAACGTTCCAACGGTGTGTACTCAGAGAACGAGACTGTAAAAGCAGGAAGGCTTTGATTATAGTCCTAGTGTGGGAGGGTTAATTAGATGGTAAGTGTGTGTGTGTGTGTGTGTGTGTGTGTGTGTGTGTGTTGTGTGTGTGTGTCACAATTGTAGAAAAGGGCTTCTTTAAAAAGGAGGTTGGAGATATCAAGAAGATAGCTCTTAACTCGACTTCAGAGCGTTTTTATAGCTGATGGTCATTAAACGAACTCAAAATGGGAACAACCCTCCCACAGTCCACATACATGGATTCAAGGTAAATGTAATGCTCCAAATGCCCTCTCCCACACACACACAACCTTAGTATAGGATAAAGCGGAAGATAATAAGTATGATGGATATGAGATAAAATAATTATAATAATAATAATAAATAAATAAAAAAAAAAAACAATATTCATTCATTCATTATCTCCCGCTTTATCCTCTATTAGGGTCACGGTGGGGTTCCCTATGCCCATCCAGGGGAGAACGTCTCGGGTACTGGGCAGATAGACCCAGGACAGGGCGCCAATCCATCGCTGGGCACACACTCACTCACACAAACACACTCTATATGGGGCAATTTTGAGAATTCAATTGACTTGATTCATGTTTTTGGACTGTGGGAGGAACCCGGAGGAAACCCACGCAGACACGAGGAGAACATGGAAACTCCATCCAGATGGGGATTCGAACCGGGAATCCCTAGTGCTGAGAGGCGAACGTGCTAACCACTAAGCCACCATATATAGCCATATACAATTTTCTCATATCCTTTTTATTTCATACACATATATGGATTCAAGGTAAATGTAATGATTTAAATTGCCCCCTATAGTGTGTTTGTGTAAGTGAGTGTGTATCCAGTGATAGATTGGCGCCCTGTCCTGGGTGTATCTGCCCAGCGCCCGAAATGTTCTCCCCTGGATGGGCATCACCCCAGATGATCCCACCCAGATTCCAAACTGTATCCCCAGCACTGAGAGCAGAACATGCTAACCACTAAGCCACCATACCGCCACCTGTTTGTTTATCCATTATCTTCCACTTAATCCTGTATTAGTGACTTGGGGGGGTTCCCTATGCTCATCCAGGGGAGAACGTTTCGGGCGCTGGGCAGATACACCCAGGACAGGACGCCAATCTATTACTGGACACACACTCACTCACACGCACACACACATTCTATGTGGGGCAATTTAGAGCATTCAATATTCTCTAAATCCATGTTGTTGGACTGTGGGAGGAAACCAGAGAAGCCGGAGGAAACCCACACGGACACGGGGAGAACATGGAAACTCCACCCAGATTGGGATTCGAACCTGGATCCCCAGCGCTGAGAGGAGAACATACCAACCACTAAGCCACCATGCCGCTCCATTATCCATATTCATTCATACGTTCATTAGCTTCCTATAAATCCTCTACTAGGGTCGTTGGGGGAACCCGTGGAGAACGTTTCAGGCACTGGGCAGATATACCCAGGACAGGACGCCATACCATCACTGGACACACACAAGGGTTATAAAGCATTATGAATACTGGAGTCATACTGTAGGTTCGAATCCCAAACTGGGTGGAGTTTCCATGTTCTCCCCGTGTCCATGTGGGTTTCCTCTGGGTTCTCCGGTTTCCTCCCACAGTCCAAAAACATGAATCAAGGCCAACTGAATTCTCCAAATTGCCCCATATACAATGCGTGTGTGTGTGTGAGTGTGTATCCAGTGATAGATTGGTGTCCTGTCCTGGGTGTATCTGCCAAACCATCACTGGACACACACAAGGGTTATAAAGCATTATGAATACTGGATTCATACTGTAGAACATGTTCTCCAGATGATATAAATCCATTAATTTCTTTCATTTAGTTCTGTTCTGAGGTTATTACCTCGTTATAGTCTTTTTCGGCTCTCTCTGTTTTCCCTCAGCCTCTCAATTCCTTGGAGGATGAGGGTCATTAATGTAAACTTATGCTCTGAGGATTTGGGTGGTTGAGTGGGTGGGTTCTGAAATTGCTGCCTGAGCAAGAACGCCGCTCCAGCAAGCTTCTCCACCCACGAGGGTTCAGGTGTGGAACGAGTGTAGCAAAGGCTTCGCGTCTGGTTTGTTTGTTTTTATCCTTTAAACTGCATCAGAGGCTTTAAGGAACCGAGATCTTACAGCCTTAGAACATGGCTTGAAGGTAAATTGAATTCTCCAAATTGCCCCATATAGAGTGTGTGGGTCTGTGTGAGTGAGTGTGTGCCCAGCGATAGATTCGTGTCCTGTCCTGGGTGTATCTTCCATATTCCAGCACCCGAAACATTCTCCCCTGGATGGGCATGGGCAATAAATTATTATATTTTTATTATATGGGCATTACGTTGGCTCGCATCGCCGGGGATCCCGGTTCGAATCCCCATCTGGGTGGAGTTTTCATGTTCTCCCCATGTCCGCGTGGGTTTCCTCTGGGTTCTCTGGTTTCCTCCCACAGTCCAAGAACATGAATCAAGGCCAATTGAATTCTCCAAATTGCCCCATATAGAGAGTGTGTGTGGGAGTGAGTGTGTGTCCAGTGATAGATTGGCGCCCTGTCCTGGGTGTATCTGCCCAGCACCCGAAATGTTCTCCCCTGGATGGGCAACCCCCTTGATCCACCTTCTCCCCTGATGCCATGGCGATCCTGCCACAGGGTAGCAGTCAATTTACCTTGAATCCTTGTTTTCAGACCTCAGCGTTGGGGATCCACATTCGAATCCCAATCTGGGTGGAGTTTCCATGTTCTCCCCGTGTCCATGTGGGTTTCCTCCGTGTTCACCGGGTTTCCTCCCACAGTCCAAAAACATGAATCAATGCCAATTGAATTCTCCAAATTACCCCTAATAGAGTGTGATAGTGTGTCTATGTGAGTGAGTGTATCCAGTGATAGATTGGTGTCCTGGGTGTATCTGCCCAGCGCCCAAGACGTTCTTCACGGATGGGTATGGAGAACCCCCCCCCCACACACACACACACACACACACACACACGACCCTAGTAGAGGATTAAGCAGAAGGTAATAACAATCAAATAAGAATTAGAACGACAAAATCAGGGCTCCGTTCCGACATCCCTGCCATGTGGTGCTGTCTGGATTCGAAATGTTGACAGAGCTTCTCTGTTGCCATGACAACCGGATTAAGGATGTGTCTCCAACAGCATCTTTTCCTCCTAAATAGTCGGAATTGTTATTCATAAGTAAATCATAGAACGTATACACCGCAAACTGTTCCAAGGTTCTATTAATGCCACACCTTCTCTGCGCCAGTATGCCGGGTTGGTTCCGCCGTCTGTGCTGGAGCGGTTGCCATGACGACAACCTCAGTGTGGATGAGTCATGATTACATCGCCATGACTTTATTTACTTCTTCCTTGTCTCCTCATCTATGCCATAACATGTCTATTGCATCATGAAGGGTTCTCCATGCCCATCCACGGGAGAACGTTTCAGGCGCTGGGCAGATACACCCAGAACAGGGCGTCAATTTATCGCTGGGAACACTCTCTATATACTATAGGGGCAATATAATTTCCCCTATATACTATATAGGGGCAATTTAGCCAATTTTATTTGATAAACCATGTTTTTGGATTAATGGAAACACGAGAACACAGGGAGAACATGGAAACCCACCCAGATTGGGATTCGAACCTGGATCATTCCAGTGCGAACCTGGGATTCGCACTGAGGTCATTGCACCGCCCTTACTTACTTATTTACTTAATCTCTACGTTCTGTGGGACGTAGAGGAAACCGGAAATCTCTACATTCTGTGGGAGGAAACCGGAGAACCCGGAGGTATCCCATGCAGACACGGGGAGAACATGGAAACTCCACCCAGATTGGGATTCGAACCTGGATCCCCAGCCCTGAGGTCATTGCACCGCCCTTACTTATTTACTTAATCTCTACATTCTCTATTTATTTCATTCATTCATTATTTTCTGCTTGATCCTCTACTTGTGTTGTGGGGAAGGGGGTTCTCAATGCCCATTCAGGGGAGAACGTTTTGGGTGCTGGAAAGATACACCCAGACATAGGGCGCCAATCTATCACTCACTCACGCACACAAACACACACTATATGTGGTAATTTAGAGCATTTGATTGACCTTGAATCCATGTTTTTGGACTATCTGGGGGGGGGGGGGGGTTGGGTTCTCCATGCCCATCCAGGGGAGAACGTTTCGACGCTGGGCAGATTCACCCAGGACAGGACGCCAATCTATAACTGGGCCCACTCACACACAGAAACACACTCTATATGGGGCATTTTAGAGCATTCAGTTTACTTTGAATCCATGTTTTTGGAATTTGGGAGGAAACCAAAGAACCCAGAGGAAACCCAGCACTGAGGTCACTGTGCCGCCATTGCTTAGTTATTTACTGAATCTCTACATTCTCTATTTATTTCATTCATTCATTATGTTCCACCTAATCCTCTACTAGTGTTGTGGGAGGGGCGGTTCCCAATACCCATCCAGGGGAGAACGTTTTGGGCGCTGGGCAGGGTGCCAATCTATCACTGGGTCCACTCACACACACAAACAAACTCTATATGGGGCATTTAACAGCATTCAGTTTACTTTGAATCCATGTTTTTGGACTGTGGTAGGAAACCAGTGAACCCGGAGGAAACCCACACAGACACAGGGAGAACATGAAAACTCCACCCAGATCGGGATTCGAACCTGGATCCCCAACGCTAAAGCCACTGTGCCGCCCTAACTTACTTATTTACTTAATCTCTACATTTTCTTCATTCATATATTACCTTCCTCTTAATCCTCTACCAGGGTCATGGAGGGGGGGGGTTCTACATGCACATCCGGGGAGAACATTATATGGGGCAATTTTGCGCAGTCCGTCTACTTTGAATCCATGTTTTTAGACTGAGTGGGAACCAGAGAACCCGGAGGTACCACACACGGACACGGGGAGAACATGGCATGGGGAGATCTCCACCCAGATTGGGATTTGAACCTTGATCACCAATGCTGAGAGGAGAACATGCTAACCACTAAGCCACCCGTTTTTGAATGTTATGAACCTGTAGGTTCCGGAGACCTGTTGAGAACCCGTGAGATGGATGATGTGAAGATGGATGGATCTGGTTGAGGATTGATTGATTGATTGATTGATTGATTGATTGACAGACTGGCATTAGAACATAGTCTGGTGTCAGACGATGGAGTCACTCTGAATATTAAACTGGGCATGCAGTGCCTGCTCGCGTGGTTCCCCCTGAGAACCATTCTGGAACGTTCTGTCTCTGAAACTGGGTTATACATATATTTATCACTCAGTGGCCTGGTCCCAATCCACAAAAGTGCCCTCACCCCCGTCTCCCCTCAGCCCTGACTGCCTTACAAAAGAAAATGAGACAAACACATAAAATCCTTCAAAGATCCTAATTCTAGTAGATGAACTCGAGCACAACGTTCTGAAAACGCTATTATATTAGACTGAGGTAATGTTCGTTTGGTTAATGTTAGGTTGCGGTAATGTTAGATTGGTTAATGTTAGGTTGAGGTAATGTTAAGTTGGTTAATGTTAGATTGGTTAATGTTAGATTGGTTAATGTTAGGTTGAGGTAATGTTAGATTGGTTAATGTAAGGTTGAGGTAATGTTAAGTTGGTTAATGTTAGATTGGTTAATGTTAGATTGTTTAATGTTAGGTTGGTTAATGTTAGATTGGTTAATGTAAGGTTGAGGTAATGTTATGTTGCTTAATGTTAGGTTGGTTAATGATAGGTTGTGGTTAATGTTAGGTCGGTTAATGTTAGGTTGAGGTAATGTTAGGTTGGTTAATGTTAGGTTGAGGTAATGTTAGGTTGTGTTAATGTTTGGTTGTGGTACTGTTAGGTTGAGATAATGTTAGGTTGAGATAATGTTAGGTTGAGGTAATAATAGGTTGAGGTAATAATAGGTTGAGATAATGTTAGATTGGTTAATGTTATGTTGGTTAATGTTAGGTTGAAGTAATTTTAGGTTGGTTAATGTTAGGTTGGTTAATGTTATGTTGGTTAATGTTAGGTTGGTTAATGTTAGGTTGGTTAATGTTAGGTTGGGGTTAATGTTAGGTTGGTTAATGTTAGATTGGTTAATGTTCAGTTGTGGTAATGTTAGGTTGGTTAATGTTATGTTGGTTAATGTTAGTTTGAGGTAATGTTAGGTTGTGTTAATGCTAGGTTGAGGTAATGTTAGGTTGAGGTAATGTTAGGTTGGTTAATATTAGGTTGGTTAATGTTAGGTTGAGGTAATGTTAGGTTGATGTAATGTTAGGTTGGTTAATATTAGGTTGGTTAATGTTAGGTTGGTTAATGTTAGGTTGGTTAATGTTCAGTTGAGGTCATGTTAGGTTGGTTAATGTTCAGTTGAGGTAATGTTAGGTTGAGGTAATGTTAGGTTGAGGTAATGTTAAGTTGAGGTAATGTTATGTTGGTTAATGTTAGCTTGGGGTTAATGTTAGGTTGGTTAATGTTAGGTTGGTTAATGTTCAGTTGAGGTAATGTTAGGTTGGTTAATGTTAAATTAAGATTAATGTTAGGTTGTGGTAATGTTAGGTTGTGGTAATGTTAGTTTGGTTAATGTTAGGTTGTGTTAATGTTTGGTTGTGGTACTGTTAGGTTGAGATAATGTTAGGTTGAGGTAATAATAGGTTGAGGTTATAATAGGTTGAGGTAATGTTAGGTTGGATAATGTTAGGTTGGTTAATGTTAGGTTGAGGTAATTTTAGGTTGGTTAATGTTAGGTTGGTTAATGTTATGTTGGTTAATGTTAGGTTGGTTAATGTTAGGTTGAGGTAATGTTAGGTTGGTTAATGTTAGGTTGAGGTAATGTTAGGTTGGTTAATGTTAGGTTGGGGTTAATGTTAGGTTGGTTAATGTTAGGTTGGTTAATGTTAGATTGGTTAATGTTCAGTTGAGGTAATGTTAGGTTGTGGTAATGTTAGGTTGGTTAATGTTAGTTTGGTTAATGTTAGGTTGGTTAATGTTAGGTTGAGGTAATGTTAGGTTGTGTTAATGCTAGGTTGAGGTAATGTTAGGTTGAGGTAATGTTAGGTTGGTTAATATTAGGTTGGTTAATGTTATGTTGGTTAATGTTAGGTTGGTTAATGTTCAGTTGAGGTAATGTTAGGTTGGTTAATGTTCAGTTGAGGTAATGTTAGGTTGAGGTAATGTTAGGTTGAGGTAATGTTAAGTTGAGGTAATGTTATGTTGGTTAATGTTAGCTTGGGGTTAATGTTAGGTTGGTTAATGTTAGGTTGGTTAATGTTCAGTTGAGGTAATGTTAGGTTGGTTAATGTTAGATTAAGATTAATGTTAGGTTGTGGTAATGTTAGGTTGTGGTAATGTTAGTTTGGTTAATGTTAGGTTGGTTAATGTTAGGTTGGTTAATGTTAGGTTGAGGTAATGTTAGGTTGTGTTAATGCTAGGTTGAGGTAATGTTAGGTTGGTTAATATTAGGTTGGTTAATGTTATGTTGGTTAATGTTAGGTTGGTTAATGTTCAGTTGAGGTAATGTTAGGTTGGTTAATGTTCAGTTGAGGTAATGTTAGGTTGAGGTAATGTTAGGTTGAGGTAATGTTAAGTTGAGGTAATGTTATGTTGGTTAATGTTAGCTTGGGGTTAATGTCAGATTGGTTAATGTTAGGTTGGGGTTAATGTTAGGTTGGTTAATGTTAGGTTGATTAATGTTAGGTTGGTTAATGTTAGGTTGGTTAATGTTCAGTTGAGGTAATGTTATGTTGAGGTAATGTTAGGTTGGTTAATGTAAGGTTGAAGTAATGTTATGTTGAGGTAATTTTAGATTGGTTAATGTTAGGTTGGGGTTATTGTTAGGTTGGTTAATGTTAGGTTGGTTAATGTTAGATTGGTTAATGTTATAATGTTAGATTAAGGTTAATGTTAAGTTGGTTAATGTTAGCTTGTGGTAATGTTAGGTTGGTTAATGTTAGATTAAGGTTAATGTTAGGTTGGTAAATGTTAGGTTGGTTAATGTTAGGTTGGTTAATGTTAGAATAAGGTTAATGTCAGGTTGGTTAATATAAGGTTGAGGTAATGTTAGGTTGGTTAATGTTAGATTAAGATTAATGTTAGGTTGTGGTAATGTTAGGTTGTGGTAATGTTAGTTTGGTTAATGTTATGTTGGTTAATGTTAGATTAAGGTTAATATTAGGTTGGTTAATGTTAGATTGTGGTAATGAAAGGTTGGTTAATGTTAGGTTGGTTAATGTTAGGTTGTGGTAATGTTACTTTGGTTAATGTTAGATTGTGGTATTTATGTTTAATATTTTGGTGGGAAATAAATGGAAGTGTATCTGAAGTTCCCAAAATCCACAAAAATGTGTTTGTGAGTAGAATGTTATATTTTGTGTATTTTAGGTTGCAGTATTGGTCACACGTTATTGATGTCGTTATGAGCATGTGAATGTTGATATTGGTGTCATGTAGTCGACGTTCTAATGTTCTTTAATATCAATAAGCATCAATAATCAGCTTCTTTTAAAACAAGTTTATTTCTGTCTGTGGGACATTTCAGAAAAAACAAAAACCTTTCCACCAAACTGAGAAAGTGTGTCAAGGCCAGAGGGAGAAGGGGGGGGGGGGGGGGTAAAACACCCTTCACACAAAATATACACTCAGAAATCCTCTATACATTCAAAACATCCTCACTACACACTCAGACATCCTCTATATTCACTTAGACATCCTTTATATACACTTAGATATCCTCTATATACACTCAGACATCCTCTATACATTTAAAAAACATCCTCTATATACACTCAGACATCCTCATTATACACTCAGACATCCTCTATACATTCAAAACATCCTCATTATACACTAAGACATCCTCATTATACACTCTGACATCCTCTATATACGCTCAGACATCCTATATACATTCAAAATATCCTCACTATACACTCAGACATCCTCTATATACATTCAGACATCATCATAATGTACTTAGACATCCTCTATACCCTTGAACATCCCTCTATATACACATAATTATCTCTATATATACACTCAGACATCCTCCATACCCAAAAAAAAAATAAATTATATATATATATAGCACACACACACACACACACACATATATATATATATATATATATATATATATATATATATATATATATATATATATATATATATATATATATATATACACACTGAAACATCCCTTTGTATACACTCAGATCTCCGCTATACATTTAAAAATCTCTCTATACATTCAAAACATCCACAATATACACTCAGACATTCTCTATACCCTTAAACATCCCTATATATACAGTCAGACATCCTCTATACCCTTAAACATCCCTCTATATACATTGAAACATCCTCTATATACAGTCAGACATCCTCTTTACATTCAAAACTTCCTCTATATAAACTCAGACATTCTCTATACACTTAAACATCCCTCTAAATACACTCAGACATCCTATATACACATAAACATCCCTCTATACCTTGAAAACATCCCCTATATACACTCAGACAGCCTCTATACCCTTAAAAATCCCTCTATTTACATTGAAACATCCTCTATATTACACTTAAACATCCCTCTATATACACTCAGACATCCTCTATACCCTTAAACATCCCTCTATATACATTGAAACATCCCCTATATTACACTTAAACATCCCTCTATATACACTGAAACATCCCTCTATATACACTGAAACATCATCTATATACACTAAAACATCGGTCTGTATGTTCAAACATCCACTATATACACAAACGTTCTATATATACACAATGAACATCCTCTATACACTCAAACATCCACTGTATACACAAAACTAAACACACCATAGCCATCCTCTATACATTCACAAATCCTCTATGGACACATCCCTCTGTATACGTTCTCTTTACACGCCGACAACGTCATCTATAACCAGAGTGGAAGTGTTTACCCTGTGACCTGAAAATCTAGAACGTGGCGAGTATAGTGACACTGACTCGGAGAGATCGGAGCCTTCACGGACGGAGAGTTCATTCCTCACGGCGCTCAGCTGAAAACTCAAATGCCTCAAATCTGATTGGCCGGTGGACCAACCTCCCTCCGCGAGCGATTGGAGAACCGGTGAAGATGCAAGTGGGACAGGTTATTAGCATAAACGAAATGAAAATGCCACCAGGAGAACAGGAGAACACTAACTCACCTCTGATTAATGAGCGCCGAGTCTGGACTTATGCTGGCTTCCTGCTCATTTGGTGTATACACACTCACACACACACACACATACACACACACTCTGGAACATTTTCATTCATTACTTTGCGGTTCTTGACAACGGTGTGTCATATATTAATGGCTGACTCTCTTTGGATTGGACGACCAGTTCTTTACCATTAACATGAGCAAGTTCCATCAACGTTGCATAAACGTTCCAGACAAACTATCCATCCATCCATTATCTTCTGCTTTATCCTATATTAGGGTCACGGGGGGGTTCCCCATGCCCATCCAGATGAGAACGTCTCGGTCGCTGGGCAGATACACCCAGGACAGGACGCCAATCTATCACTGGGCTCACACAGATACACTCTATATGGGGCAATTTGGAGAATTCAACTGATCCATGTTTTGGACTGTGGGAGGAAACCGGAGAACCCGGAGAAAGCTCACGCGGACACGGGGAGAACATGGAAACTCCACCCAGATCGAGATTGGAAGCGGGAATCCCTAGCACTGAGAGGAGAACATGCTAACCACTAAGCCAGCGTGCCGCCCCCAGACAAACTAACACGTTGGCATTATCTTTGTACAACATTAGGGACTAGGGTCGTGGGAGGGTTCCCTATGCTCATCCAGGGGAGAACGTTTCGGGCGCTGGGCAGAACACCAATCCATAGTTGGGCTCACATTCACTATAGTATATGGGGCAATTTATCTCATATCATGATTTTTTAAGTAATCCCATACTAGGGTCAGGTGGGGGGCTAAGGTGGGTTCCTCATGCGCATCCAGAGAAGAACATTTCGGGCGCTGGGCAGAACGCCAATCCATAGTTGGGCAATTTATCTAATCTCATGATCTTCTATGTAATCCTTTACTATGGACTAGGGTTGGCAGGGGACTAGGGTGGGTTCCTCATGCCCATCCAGGGAAGAACGCTTCAGGCGCTGGGCAGATACACCCAGGACAGGGTGCCAATCTATCGTTGGGCTCACACTCACTACTGTATATGGGGCAATTTCTCATCTCATGATCTTTTCACTCACTACTGTATATGGGGCAATTTATCTCATCTCATGATCTTTCATGTAATCCTATACTATGGACAAGGGTCAGGTGGGGGGCTAAGGTGGGTTCCTCATGCCCATCCAGGGGTGAATGTTTCGGGCGCTGCGCAGAACACCAATCCATAGGTTGGCTCACACTTACTATGGTATATGGGACAATTTATCTCATCTCATGATCTTCTATGTAATCCTATACTATGGACAAGGGTTGGTTGGGGGCTAAGGTGGGTTCCTCATGCCCATCCGGGGAAGAACATTTCAGGCTCAGGGCAGATACACCCAGGACAGAACGCCAATCCATAGTTGGGCTCACACTTACTATGGTATATGGGGCAATTTACTGTATCTCATCTCATAATCTTCTATTTGAATTGGTTCCCCATGCCTATCCAGGGGAGAACGTTTCCAGGGCAGAACGCCAATCCGTCGTTGGGCTCACACTCACTTCTGTATATGGGGAAATTTATCTCATCATCTTCTATTTAATCCATTACTAGGGTTGCGGGGGGATCTATGGACTAGAGTGGGTTCCCCATGTCCAGCCAGGGGAGAACGTTTCGGGTGCTGGACTGAAACACCCAGGACAGGACGTCAATCCATAGTTGGGCTCACACTGACTACTGTATATGGGGCAATTTATCTCATTTCATGAT
>JAFMOC010000406.1:467500-527500 GCA_019802505.1 Corydoras sp. C115 | reverse complement strand
CAAAATTCATCACGTCCTGAGTGATCTGCAGACGCTCCCACCAGTTAAAATCACAGACTGATTGCACCCACCCCACCCGGCCACACCCATATATGACAATCACACATTTCCTATGGAAAAAATGGGATTTTTAAAATTGGTGTAACTTGGCCAACTTTTGAGCAACGAAAACAAAATTCGTGGCAGTTGGAGATGGCTGTAGACAAACCGCTCTTGTGAAATTGCAAATTGATCACACTCTTATTTTGCTCGTGATCATTCATCAAATTTGGCTTAGTTCATTTCCTATGGGAAAAATGTGATTTTCAAATTGGCGTAACTTTTGGCCAACTTTTGAGCTAAGAACACGAAACTCATCACGTCCTGTGTGATCTGCAGGCGCTCCCACCAGTTAAAACCCCACTTGGCCACACCCATATATGACAATCACACATTTCCTATGGAAAAAATGTGATTTTTAAAATTGGTGTAACTCGGCCAACTTTTGAGCCACGGAAACAAAATTTGCTAGAGTCAGAGATGGCTGTAGACAAACAGGTCTTGTGAAATTGCAGAGTGATCGCACTCTTATTTTGCTCGTGATCATTAATCAAAATTGTCTTAGTTCAATTTTGGAAAAATGTGATTTTTAAAAGTGGCGTAACTCGGACAACTTTTGAGCTACGAAAACGAAATTCACGGCAGTCAAAGATGGCTATAGCCAAACCGGTCTTCCAAAATCGTAGAGCGATCACATTCTTCCTTGGCTCCTGATCACTCTTCAAAGTTGGCTTGGTTCATTTCCAATGGGAAAAAATGTGATTTTTAAAATTGGTATAAATTGGTCAATTTTTGAGCTACGAAAACAAAATTCATTAGGTCCTGAGTGATCTGCAAACGCACCCACCAGCTAAAACCACAGACTGATTACACACACATATATGACAATCACACATTTCCTTTGGAAAAAAATGTGATTTTTAAAAGTGCCATAACTCTGCCAACTTTTGAGCTACGAAAACGAAATACGCAGCAGTCAGAGATGGCTGTAGCCCACCTGATCTTCCAAAATCATAGAGCGATCGCACTCTTCCTTGGCTCCTGACTACTCGGTCAATTTTTGCGCTACGAACATGAAACTTGTCACGTCCTGAGTGAATTGTGGAGACACCAACCAGTTACAACCACGGACGGATTACGCACTCCCAACCACACACACACACACACACACACACACACACTAGGCCAAGCCCATTTTTAGTCCCATTGTTCACAGTGACTCGACCGTTTCTTTGTCCAGGATGGAAACGTGGAGTGCGTGGCACTCGTGTGTCCGGCGCTGCGGTGTAACCACTCGTCCGTCTTGGCGGGAGAATGCTGTCCTCGCTGTGTCTCTGACCCCTGTGAGACAGCTAGTCTGCCCGCTGACCTCACGCAGACGTGTCGTGACCGTGAAGGGAGCACGCATTTGAGTGGAACCGTGTGGAACGACCCGAGCGTCCCCTGCACCACCTGCACATGCAAGGTACACACACACACACACACACACACACACAGGTTCACACTCATACTTCAGTCATACTGACATACAGAGCCTTCAGTACACAAAAAACGACATGAAAACTCCACCCTGATTGGAATTCAACACACACACACTATATAGGGGCAATTTAGCGCATTCAATTCACCTTGAATCCATGTTTTTGGACTGTGGGAGGACAACGGAGATCTCGGTAGAAACCCAAGCAGACATGGAGAGAACATGGAAACTCCACCCAGATTGGAATTCAACACACACACTATATAGGGGCAATTTACAGCATTCAATTCACCTTGAATCCATGTTTTTGGACTGTGTGCGGAAACGAGATCCTGGTAGGAACCCCTCACGGACATGGGGAGAACATGGAAACTTCACCCAAATTTTTTGGAATTCCAACACACATTATATAGGGGCAATTTAGTGCAGCCAATTTTACCTTGAATCCATGTTTTTGGACTGTGGGAGGAAACCGAAGATCCCGGAGGAAACCCACGCGGACATGGGGAGAACATTTATTCATTCATTATCTTCCGCTGGGCAGATACACCCACAAGAGGGTGCCAATCCATCACTGGGCACACCCACTCACACAGACACACTTTATATGGGGCAATTTGGAGAATTCAATTGATCTTAAACCCATGTGTTTGGACTGTGGGTGGAATCCGGAGAACCCGGCGTAACCCGCGTGGACACGGGGAGAACCTGGAAACTCCAATATATACCTACAGTGTACTTTTGAATTGTATTTTTTTTTTTAAATAGTAGAACTAAAGCATGTTACCCGTTCACAAACCGCGTTCTCCATCCCGTCCCTTTCGCAGAATGGAAGAGTCTGCTGCTCCGTGGAGTTGGACTGCCTCCGGAACGATTAAAGCTCCTTCAGGACGGAACGGATCTGCCGAAGTCGTACCACGGCACGGACTCTGAAATCTTGTACAGTGACCTTATGGCTGGAACTCCACCCCCTCCCCCCAATTCTAAGAATATGCAATACTCTGTACAATACTGTGGGTTCTAGAGTGTCAGATGCAGATTTGAGGTTTAGGTGGTTTGCCCTTTCGTTAAAACCCTGCGGTTCCAGCTGGAGGGATGCTGGGTTCTCCCATCGTAATCGGGTCGATGTATATTCGTTGATTTACTGTGTGAGATTTATTTATTTATTTATTTATTTATTTATGTTCTTAAGCTGTATTCTTTGTTCCATCTGTGCGTACGACTAGAGCCAGACTTCTTCTGGTCCTCTACGATGGGGGTGTCAAGCACAGTTGCCCCCAGGGGCAAAATTCAAAGCACACTGTAGGTTTTCTGAACATGAAATAGGGTTACACAACCACAAACGCACTCTATATGGGGCAATTTAGAGCATTGAATTCGCCTTGAATACATGTTTTTGGACTGTGGGCGGAAAGCCCGGAGGAAACCCTCACGGACACTGTGAGAAAAAAGAAACTCCACCCTGAATGGAATTCAACACACACACAATATAGGGGCAATTTAGAACATTTTATTTACCTTGAATCCATGTAATTGGACAGTGGACGGAAACCGGAGAACCTGGAGGGAACCCACGTAAACACGGGGAGAACATGGAAACTCCGCCCAGATTTAAATTCAACACACACACTCACTATATAGGGGGGATTTAGAGCATTTAATTCACCTTGAATCCATGTTTTTGGACTGTGGACGGAAACTGGAGAACCCGGAGGAAACCCTCACGGACGCTGTGAGAACATGGAAACTCCACCCTGAATGTACACACACTATATAGGGGCAATTTAGAGCATTCAATTTACCTTGAATCCATATAATTGAACTGTGGGCGGAAACCGGAGAACCTGGAGGAAACCTACGCGAACACAGGGAGAACATGGAAACTCCGCCCAGATTTAAATTCAACACACACACTCACACACTATATAGGGGCAATTTAGAGCATTCAATTCACCTTGAATCCATGTTTTGGACTGTGGGAGGAAACCAGAGAACCTGGGGGAAACCCAGACACACACGTGGAGAACATTCATTTATTCATTATCTTCCACTTAATCCTCTACTAGAGTTGGGGGAGGAAGGGGTTCTCCATGCCCATCCAGGGGGGAACGTTTCGGGCACTAGGCAGATACACCCACAAGAGGGCACCAATCTATCACTGGATACACATTCACTCACACAAATACACACTATATAGGGGCAATTTAGAGCATTCAATTCATCTTGGTGAATCCATGTTTTTGGACTGTGGGTGGAAAGCGGAGAACCCGGCGTGGCAAACGTGGAATTCTATCTATTCCATTATCCTCTATTAGGTTCTGCCCATCCAGGGGAGAACGTCTCAGGCGCTAGCCCCCAGGACAGGACGCCAATCTATCACTGGACACACCCACTCACACAAACACACTCTATATGGGGCAATTTGGGGAGAATTCAATAGACTTGATCCATGTTTTTGGACTGTGGGAGGAAACCGGAGGAGACCCATGTGGATACGGGGAGAACATGGAAACCCCACCCAGATTGGGATTCGAACCGGGAATGCGAACCACTAAGGCACCGTGTCACCCGCAAACGTGGAATTATATTTTTAATATAATAAAAAATCCAAATTGAAAATCCTGCCGCATAGAGTTGATAAGGTTCCTTAATTAGGTCTTAGAACCATGTTCTCTGCATCTTGCACTCTGGAATGACCTGGTATTTCGTCCCCTGTCCCTCTGAGTTCTGTCCCCTTTTTTCCTCGGCCCTATCCCGTCTTTCCCTTCGGTCCCTTCCAGGGTATTTTTTTCTTCTCGGATGTGTGAGCCGTGTTTGTAGGAGGACACTCGGGAGAAGCGAACCGAAGCCGAACTGGTGGAACCAGTGGGACACGGTTCCGTCTGTGCCGACGCCTTCTGGACGTTCACGCTGTGGCGGTGCGATTTGTAGAGTAGCTTGGAAATTGTCTTTTGATTTTAATGTTCATGTCGGATGCGATGCATGTCACTGCGGCATCATTATCTGTACAGTGTAAACACCACCCAACACACACACACACACACACATGCACACACATGCACACACATACACACACACACACACACACATACACACACACATACACACGCACTCATACACACACACAGACACACATGCACACACATACACACACACACACACACACACATACACACGCACTCACACACACACACACACACACACACACACACACACACACATACACACGTACTCATACAGACACACATGCACACACATACACACACACACACTCAAACAACATACACACACACTCCCCACACTCTCACACACTCTCACACTCAAACACATACACACTCACACACACAGTCAAACTCACACACACTCCCCACACACTATCACACTCAAACACACATACACACTCATACACGCACACAAACACACACATACACACTCAAACTCACATACACACACACTCAAACTCACATACACACACACTCACACACACTCAAACAACACACACATTCCCCACACTCTCACACACTCTCACACTCAAACACACACACATACACACTCACACACACACATATACACACACAGTCAAACTCACACACATATACACACACTCAAACAAACATACACACACTCCCCTCACACACATACACACTCACACACACATACACACACACACACACACATATACACACATACACATACACACTCAAACACATACACACTTACAAACAGACGCACACACACACACACATGCTCACACACACTCAAACACATACACACTTACAAACAGACGCACACACACACACATGCTCACACACACTCAAATACACACACACACTTACAAACACGCGCGCGCACACACACACACACACACACACACACACACATGCTCACACACACTCAAACATACACACACTCCCCTCACACTCAAACACACATACACACTCACACACACATACAAATACACATACACATACACACTCATACACACACACTCAAACACATACACACTTACAAACAGACGCACACACACACACATGCTCACACACACTCAAACACACACACATATACACACACACACTCATACACATACTCATCCATTGTTCATTCAAAGATAATGAGATTATTATTAATATTATTATTATTATTATATAATTAGTAGCGGGCAGCGCAAGTGAGCTTGCCCTTAGCCCGCATTGCTCCTGGGGTATGAACCATGTGTTCAGACCCCAGCCTTTAACTCGGGATATTTGTATGTATGTCAGGTGGATCTGCTGATTGCAGAACTTTGAGCACATCATCAGAACCATGTGTCCATCCATCCCTCTGACCGCGGAACGTGAATGTGGATTTAGTTCTGGTTCGTGTTCGCCGACTCGGTCATCTGTAATTTCTCACGTCTCATACGGCTCCCACCGTTCTGTGAAGCGCTAGAATCAATGTTCTATCGTTTGAGTTCTTTATATGACGGGAGACGATGTCCACTTTTTGTATATACAGTGTAAAGGAAATAAATACTGTGTGAATAAAGTGATGTCATTCTCGATGAAGAACATAAGGACAACCAATTCAGGTTTCAAAGGAAAGGTTCTATTAGCTCGGTTCCTTGTGCCCATCCAGGGAGAACGTTTTGGGCGCTGCGCAGATACACCCAGGACAGGACGCCATTCTATCACTCACACACGCTCTATATGGGGTAATTTAGAGCATTCGATTTACCTTGAGTCCATGTTTTTGGACTGTGGGAGAAAAACGGAGAACCCGGAGGAAACACACAGGGACACCGGGAGAACATGGAAACACCACCCAGATCGGGATTCGAACCTGGATCCCCAGCACTGAGAGGAGAATGTAACATTACCTTACATTAAATCGTCTACTAGGGTCGCGGGGGTGGGGGGGGTTCCTCATGCCCATCCAGTGGAGAACGTTTCGGGCACTGGGCAGATACACCCAATACAGGGTGCTAATCTATCATTCATGGAAATTGATTAACATATAAGATGACGTGTGCAATGCAATGTACAATGAAAAGAGGAGAGACCGAAGACAGAGCCCTGAGGAACACCAGTGAATACTTGATGAGAGTTCGAAACCTCCCCATTCCATGATACTTAACCTTTAAAGAACCAGGACAGGAAGGACCTTCAAAGTATCATGGAATGGAGAGGTTTCAAACTCCAAGTACTCACTGGAGTTCCTCAGGGCTCGGTACTTGGTCCCTATCCGTGACATCACTGGGCGCTGTCATTCAGGCACATGGCAGATAGAGGATGTTTCGCCACATCACAACAGTAAGAGAACCCATGTGCTTAGCAATCCCATGTGTAATGAAAAGAGAAGGGGACCAAGGACAGAGCCCTGAGGAACACCAGTGAGTACTTGGTGAGAGTTAGAAATCTCCTCATCCCATGATACTTAACCTTTAAAGAACCAGGGTAGGAAGGACCTTCAAATTATGGGCACATGGTTGACTTACTGTTGCGATGTCGCTAAACACCCTCTATCTGCCATGTGCCAGAATGACAGCGCCCAGTGATGTCACGGATGGGGACCAAGTACCGAGCCCTCGGTACTTGGTCCCCTCCTCTTTTACATGGCCTCCTCTTGTCCTGCCATTGTACATGGCATCGCTAGGCGGCGTCATTCAGTCACATGGTTTCTCTCACCACTGCGAAGAAGTGAAGCACCCCCTATCTCAAATTGGGTATACGCCTGCCTAAGATCGCAGTGGTGCGAGAACCCATGTGCCTAGCAATGCCATATACAATGAAAAGAGGAGGGGACCAAGGACAGAGCCCTGAGGAACTCCAGTGAGTACAAACATTCAAAGTATCATGGAAAGGGGAGGTTTCTTACTCTCACCAAGTACTCACTGGAGTTCCTCAGGGCTCTGTCTTGCTTTGGTAAGTTCTCGCTGTGGAACCGTGGAGCAAGTCGGAGCAGCAGGAATATCGCAGGCGGAAGGTTCAATATAGTGGTTAGCGCACATAACAGCTACAATTAAAGGATAAAAGCATGAGTGTCGCACTGCCATTAGAACTCTGGGAACATTTGGCATCCACACCATCAATCAGGTGTGCGGGGTACCGATAGAACTCACTGCCATTTAACCCGAGCACCTTTATCCGAGCGTCAATGTGAAAACTCGACGGGATAATGAGCCGTTCCGAAATGCGAGGATTTCAAAGGGGCTTTGTCGGAGAACGTTCTTACCCTCGATGAGTTAATCCCGGGGTCGGGAAGAACCCGCACCTTGTGAATGAAACTGAAATGGCAGGTTTTAATGCCGGTTCTTGTTATTCAATCACTGAAGACTGAGTAAGTTTAATAAAAGTGGAATCAGGGGCATTTTTAGGGTTTTGAAACATCAGGGGCTTTAGTCCAGATCCCTTCTTCCTCTTTAAAAATTGCCCTTTCATGAGGGTATTTATCCAGTTTTCAAACTGCTGTTACATTCATTTTGTTTGATAATTTATTAGTTATTCATTCATTATCTTTCGCTTGATGCTATATTAGGGTCGTGGGGGGGTTCCCCATGCCCAGGGGAGAACGTTTCGGGCGCTGGGCAGATACACCCAGGACAGGACACCAATCTATCACTGGGCAAACACTCACTCACACACACACACTCTATATGGGGCAATTTGGAAAATTCAATTGACTTGCTACATGTTTTTGGACTGTGGGAGGAAACCGGAGAACCCGGGGAGAACATGGAAACTCTACCCAGATGGGGATTCGAACCGGGAATCCCTAGCACCGAGAGGCGAACAAGCTAGCTTAGCTAACAAGCTAATTTATTAGTTATTCATTCATTCATTCATTATCTCCCGCTTTGCGGTGGGCTTCGCGGTGGGGTTCCCCATGCCCATCCAGGGGAGAACGTCTCAGGCGCTGGGCAGATAAACCCAGGACAGGGCGCCAATCCATCGCTGGGCACACACTCACTCACACAGACACACTCTATATGGGGACATTTTTGAGAATTCAATTGACTTGCCCCATGTTTTAGGACTGTGGGAGGAAACCGGAGAACCCGGAGGAAACCCACACGGACACGGGGAGAACATGGAAACTCCACCCAGATGGGTATTCGAACCGGGAATCCCTAGCACTGAGAGGCGAACATGCTAATCACTAGGCCACTGTGCCGCCAATTTATTAGTTATTCATTCATTTATTATCTCCCGCTTTATCCTCTATTAGGGTCGCGGTGGGGTTCCCCATGCCCATCCAGGGGAGAACGTCTCGGGCGCTGGGCAGATAGACCCAGGACAGGGCGCCAATCCATCGCTGGGCACACACTCACTCACACAGACACACTCTATATGGGGCAATTTGGAGAATTCAATTGACTTGCTCCATGTTTTTGGACTGTGGGAGGAAACCGGAGAACCCGGAGGAAACCCACACGGACACGGGGAGAACATGGAAACTCCACCCAGATTGGGATTCGAACCGGGAATCTCTAGCGCTGAGAAGCGAACATGCTAACCACTAAGCCACCGTGCCGCCAATTTATTAGTTATATTGGATAAAATGAAATAACATATGAAATGTGTCTGTCAGCAGTGGAGAGCACATTCAGTTTTAATAAATGATGGTTTGGGCTGAAAATAATAATAAATTAATATTAATTTGCGGGGTAATAATTAATATTAATAATTAATAAAGGAACCTGAGTTTCGGCAGAAAAGGAAGAATCCGTTTTACGAGTCGGTCGCAGATGAAACAGTTTTAACCAGGTTTTGATTTGAAATACCATAACGTTGCGACAGTTTGCGCCTTCAGAAAAATTCTGAAGGTTTCTTGAAAGCCGAGAAGCTGCTCTTTACAGCCAACATACAGTTATTACGGTAACTTTACTCCCCATACTGGCGAAAAAAATCTGTCTCCCTCACACACACACACACACACACACACACACACACACACACACACACACACACACACACACAACAGCTGACGGTGACTCCATCGTTCGGTCCCCCTGCTGGAGGAGAGGCTGCAGAGAAAGCTGCTCTCATTTGATCCGGGGCAACTGACAAAACATCCGGGGCTATAGCCCCAAAAGCCCAGGTCTAACGACGCCCCTGAGTGGAATGACATGATTGGACGTTCTACTCGGGACTCAGAGTTCTAGATTCTGAAACATTTAGAGATTAGGGGGATTTGTAGAAATTGTTCCACAAACACTGGGAGCGGTGGCACGGTGGCTTAGTGATTAGCATGTTCTCCTCTCAGCACTAGGGATTCCCGGTTCGAATCCCCATCTGGGTGGAGTTTCCATGTTCTCCCCGTGTCTGCGTGGGTTTCCTCCGGGATCTCCGGTTTCCTCCCACAGTCCAAAAACATGGAACAAGTCAATTGAGTTCTCCAAATTGCCCCATATAGAGTGCGTATGCGTGCGTGTCTGTGTGAGTGAGTGTGTGCCCAGCGATAGATTGGCGCCCTGTCCTGGGTCTATCTGCCCAGCGCCCGAGACGTTCTCCCCTGGATGGGCATGGGGAACCCCACCGCGACCCTAATATAGGATAAAGCGGAAGATAATGAATGAATGAATGAAAACACTGGGAGCCTTGGGATCCTCATGCCCATCCAGGGAGAACGTTTCACTGAATACACACACTCACTCACACAAACACACTCTATATGGGGCAATTTGGAGAATTCAATTGACCTTGAATCCATGTTGTTGGAATGTGGGAGGAAACCGGAGAACCCAGAGGAAACTCAAGCGGACACGGGGAGAACATGGAAACGACACCCAGATTGGAATTCAACCTATACACTATATAGTGGCAATATAAGCAATAAATTCACCTTGAATCCATGTTGTTGGACTGTGGGAGGAAACTGGAAAACCCGGAAGAACCTCCCGCCAATCTATCACTGGATACACTCACTCATACTATATGGGGCAATTTAGATTTACAGCAGCCAATTCACTGTGAATCCATGTTTTTGGAACCTGGACCACCAGCTTTCAACAGTTGAATTGAATGCTCTAAATTGCCCCTATTTAGTGTGTGTGTTGAATTCCAATCTGGATGGAGCTTCCATGTGTCCTTGTGGGTTTCCTCCAGGTTCTCCAGTTTCCTCCCGCTTTCCAAAAACTTGGATTAAAGGTAAATTGAATGCTCTCAATTGCCCCATATTGTGTGTGTTTGTGTGAGTGAGTGTGTTCCCAGTGATAGATTGGTGTCTTGCCCTGGGTTTATCTGCCCAGCGCCCGAAACGTTCTCCCCTGGACGGGTATGGAGAACCCAGGACAGGATGCCAACCTATCACTGGACACACACACATAGTCTATATGGGGCAATTAAGAGCATTCAATTTACATTTAATCCATTTTTTTTGGAAAGTGGGAGAACATGGAAACTGGGGAAGCTGGGGATCTACGTTCTTCCCTGGATGGGCATGGAGAACCCCCTCCTCCTCCATAGAGGATAAAGCGGAACCATATAGTGTGTCTGTGTGAGTGTGTGTGCCCAGTGTGTGCCCGGTTCGAATCCCGCTCTGGATGGAGTTTGCATGTTCTCCCCGTGTCCACATTGATTTCTTTCAGGTTCTTCGGTTTCCTCCCACAGTCCAAAACCATGTATTCAAGGTGAATCAAATGCCCTAAATTGCCCCTATACAGTGTGTGTCAAATTCCAATCTGGGTGGAGTTTCCATGTTCTCCCTGTGTCCATGTGGGTTTCTTCCTGGTTCTCCGGTTTCCTCCCACAGTCCAAAAACATGGATTCAAGGTGAATCAAATGCTCTAAATTGCCTTTATCCAGTGTGTGTGTCAAATTCCAATCTGGGTGGAGTTTCCATGTTCTCCCCGTATCTGTGTGGATTTGCTCTGGGTTCTCCGGTTTCCTCCCACAGTCCAAAAACATGGATTTAAGGTAAATTGAATGCTCTAAATTGCCCCATATTGTGTGAGTGAATGTGCCCAATAGATTGGCGCCCTGTCCTGGGTGTATCTGCCACAGCGCCCGAATGTTCTCCCCCCCCTAACTTTATTTATAAGTCGTGTAGAGTTCTGTGAGTGCAGCTCTAAAGTTTGCGGAACCAATTTTAAAGAACAGAACATTTGCGTATTACATTAAACAGCACTGTTCCGTTCACCCTGCTAATGAGAACCCGCTACAGAGACCGGAGAACCTCCATTTCTCCTGATTAGGAATCTAAAGTAGGTCAAAAGTCACACGGCTCTGTTCTACATCTGTCTTTTCAGGGTTCGAGTCTGTATGGAAATGAGCCACATGACTCCAGAGTACAACGTTCTCTCATTATCTTGCTCTACTAGGGTCGCGAGGGGGAGGGGGTTCGGGCGCTGGGCAGATACACCCAGGACAGGGCGCTGGTAAATCACTGGCCACATACACACTTACACAGACACTTACTGTATAGGGGCAATTTAGAGCAGCCAATTCACCTTGAATCTATGTTTTTGGACTGTGGGAGGAAACCGGAGAACCCGGAAGAAACCCAAATGGACATGGGGAGAACATGGAAACTCCACCCATATTGGGATTTGACACACACACTATCTAGGGGCAACATAGAGCATTTGATTTACCTCAAATACAAACTGGAGAACCCTGAGGAAACCCACGCGGACACGAGGAGAACATGGAAACTCCACCCAGATTGGGAATCTGGATTGCGAACCTGGATCCACAGAGCTGAGAGGAGAACTTGCTAACCTCTAAGCTACCGTGCCACCCCTGAACTCCCCATGCCTATCCAGGGGAGAACGTTTCTCTTTGTGTGTGTGTGTGTGTGTGTGTGTGTGGGTGTGTGTGTGTGTGTGTGTGTGTGTGTGTGTGTGTGAATGTTTCCCTTGAGTGAAAAGGGAAAAGGTGTGTTTGTGTTAGTGAATGTATCCAGTGATAGATTGGCGTCCTGTTCTGGGTGTATCTGCCCAGCGCCTGAAATGTTCTCCCCTGGGTGGGCATGGAGAACCCACCCCCAATATGAGGAAAGAATGAATTAATATTGCTCATTGCGCTTGGTGGTTAGCATGTTCTCCTTTCAGCACTGGGTTCCAGGTTGAAATCCCAATCTGCGTGGAGTTTCCATGTTCTCCCCATGTCCGTGTGGGTTTCCTCCAGGTTCTCCGGTTTCCTCCCATAGTCCAAAAACATGGATTCAAGGTAAATTTTCTGCTCTAAATTATCCCTAGGAAGGCACGTTGGCTTAGTGGTTAGCACGTCCACCTCTCAGTGTTGCGGGCTCTAGTTTCGAATCCCAATCTGGGTGGAGTTTCCATATTCTTCCCGTGTCCGTGTGGGTTTCCTCCGGGTATCCTCCCACATTCCAATAACATGCATCAAGATCAACTGAATTCTCCAAATTGCCCCATATAGAGTGTGTGTGTGTGAGTGAGTGTGTATCCAGTGAAAGATTGGTCTCCTGTCCTGGGTGTATCTGCCCAGCGCCTGAAACGTTCTCCCCTGTATGGGCATGGAGAACCCCCCCGCAACCCTAATAGAGGATAAAACGGAAGATAATGGATGGATGGAAATTTCAAAAATAAGTAGATTAAGGAGCGGGCGGTACGGTGGCTTAGTGGTTAGCATGTTCTCCTCTCAGCACTAGGGATTCCCGGTTCGAATCCCAATCCGTGTGGAGTTTCCATGTTCTCCCCGTGTCTGTATGGGTTTCTTCGCAGAATCCAAAAACATGGATCAAGGTCAATTGAATTCTCCAAATTGCCCCATATAGAGTGTGTCTGTGTGAGTGACTGTGTATCCAGTGATAGATTGGCGCCCTGTCCTGGGTGTATCTGCCCAGCGACCGAAACGTTCTCCCCTGGATGTACATAGAGAACCACCCCCGACCCTACTAGAGGATAAAGCGGAAGATAATGGATGGATGGATGGGACAATTGTTTTGGGCGGCACGGTGGCTTAGTGGTTAGCATGTTCTCCTCTCAGCACTAGGGATTCCCGGTTCGAATCCCCATCTGGGTGGAGTTTCCATGTTCTCCCCGTGTCCGCGTGGGTTTCCTCCCACAGTCCAAAAACATGGATCAAGGTCAATTGAATGCTCTAAATTGCCCCTTATAGAGTGTGTCTGTGTGAGTGACTGTGTATCCAGTGATAGATTGGTGTCCTGTCCTGGGTGTATCTGCCCAGCGCCCGAAACGTTCTCCCCTGGATGGGCATGAGGAACACCCCCCTCCCCCACGACCCTAATAGCTGGGGATTCCCGGTTCGAATCCCCATCTGGGTGGAGTTTCCATGTTCTCCCCGTGTCCGCGTGGGTTTCCTCCCACAGTCCAAAAACATGGAACAAGTCAATTGAGTTCTCCAAATTGCCCCATATAGAGTGTGTCTGTGTGAGTGAGTGTGTGCCCAGCGATGGATTGACGCCCTGTCCTGGGTCTATCTGCCCAGCGCCCGAAACGTTCTCCCCTGGATGGGCATGGGGAACCCCACCGCGACCCTACTAGAGGATAAAGCGGAGGATAATGGATGGATGGATGGGACAATTGTTTTGGGCGGCATGGTGGCTTAGTGGTTAGCATGTTCTCCTCTCAGCGCTAGGGATTCCCGGTTCGAATCCCCATCTGGGTGGAGTTTCCATGTTCTCCCCGTGTCCGCGTGGGTTTCCTCCGGGTCTCTCCGGTTTCCTCCCACAGTCCAAAAACATGGAACAAGTCAATTGAGTTCTCCAAATTGCCCCATATAGAGTGTGTGTGTGTGAGTGAGTGTGTGCCCAGCGATGGATTGACGCCCTGTCCTGGGTCTATCTGCCCAGCGCCCGAAACGTTCTCCCCTGGATGGGCATGGGGAACCCCACCGCGACCCTAATAGAGGATAAAGCGGGAGATAATGAATGAATGAATGAATGAAATCCTAAAGGAAATGTGTTGCATGCGCAGTGCGTGTCCCGTCTGCGTGTCTGCTTTGAGTCGTTGGAGGTGGGATTGGTTTTCTCACCTTATTGTCCTCATCAGAAGTCAGGAGGATGTTATCAGAGCCCGACAGACACGGCGACTCGGGATGCTCCACTCTCTGCCTTTCTCTTCTCCCATAATGCCTCACTCACAGTCTTCTTCACTGCACTTTATTACTGTCTTTTTTCCCTCTGTCTTATCAGAGCATGCCATATTTACGGTCTAGGACACACACACACACACACACACACACACACACACACACGCACTGTAAGAGAAGGTGGTGTGATAGTGCGAAAGTGAGAGAGAATGCATGCCGACATTGAGAGTGCAGTGATACCCACATTACAGAAGTGCAAATATTACCGTAATGCAAAGTGAATGGAGTTTTTTTTTACAGCTGGGATAGGCACCAACCTCAGAGCAAATATGTCACGTTGGAGTGCACATCCAGGGGAGAACGTCTCGGGCGCTGGGCAGATACACCCAGGACAGGACGCCAATCTATCGCTGGGCACACACTCACTCACACAGACACAATCTATATGGGGCAATTTAGAGCATTCAATTGACCTTGATCCATGTTTTTGGACTCTGCGAGGAAACCCACGCAGACACGGGGAGAACATGGAAACTCCACCCAGATTGGGATTCGAACCGGGAATCCCTAGTGCTGAGAGGAGAACATGCTAACCACTAAGCCACCGTGCCAAAACAATTGTCCCATCCATCCATCCATTATCTTCCGCTTTATCCTCTACTAGGGTCGGGGGTGGTTCTCCATGTCCATCCAGGGGAGAACGCTTCGGGCGCTGGGCAGATACACCCAGGACAGGACGCCAATCTATTGCTGGGCGCACACTCACTCACACACACACACTCTATATGGGGCAATTTGGAGAATTCAATTGACTTGATCCATGGTTTTGGACTGTGGGAGGAAACCGGAGAACGCGGAGGAAACCCACGCGGACACGGGGAGAACATGGAAACTCCACCTAGATCGGGATTCGAACCTGGAATCCCCAGCGCTGAGAGGAGAACATGCTAACCTCTAACCCACCGTGACAGTCTAGTTGTGTTTATAATTTAATAATTAATTCCATCCATCCATTGTCTTCCGCTTTATCCTACATTAGGGTCGGTGGGTGGTGGTGGTTCCCCATGCCCATCCAGGGGAGAACGTTTCGGTCGCTGGGCAGATACACCCAGGACAGGACGCCAATCTATCGCTAGGCACACACTCACTCACACAGACACACTCTATATGGGGCAATTTGGAGAATTCAATTGACTTGATCTATGGTTTTGGACTGTGGGAGGAAACCGGAGAACCCGGAGGAAACCCACGCAGACACGGGGAGAACATGGAAACTCCACCTAGATCGGGATTCGAACCTGGAATCCCCAGCTCTGAGAGGAGAACATGCTAACCACTAACCCACTGTGACAGTCTAGTTGTGTTTATAATTTTATAATTAATTCCATCCATCCATTGTCTTCCGCTTTATCCTACATTAGGCTCGGTGGGGGGTGGTGGTTCCCCATGCCCATCCAGGGGAGAACGTTTCGGTCGCTGGGCAGATACACCCAGGACAGGACGCCAATCTATCGCTGGGCACACACTCACTCACATAGACACACTCTATATGGGGCAATTAGGAGCATTTAATTTAGCTTGAATCCAAGTTTTTGGACTGTGGAGGAAACCGGAGAACCCGGAGGAAACCCACGCAGACACGGGGAGAACATGGAAACTCCACCTAGATCGGGATTCGAACCTGGAATCCCTAGTGCTGAGAGGAGAACATGCTTACCTCTAACCCACTGTGACACTCTAGTTGTGTTTATAATTTAATAATTAATTCCATCCATTGTCTTCTGCTTTATCCTACATTAGGGTCGGTGGGGGGGGATGGTTCCCCATGCCCATCCAGGGGAGAACGTTTCAGTCGCTGGGCAGATACACCCAGGACAGGACGCCAATCTATCGCTAGGCACACACTCACTCACACAGACACACTCTATATGGGGCAATTAGGTGCATTTAATTTAGCTTGAATCCAAGTTTTTGGACTGTGGAGGAAACCGGAGAACCCGGGGGAACATTGAAACCTCATTGAGCGCTGAGAGGAGAACATGCAAACCACTAAGTCACCATAAACACACTTTATATGGGGAAATTTAGAGCATTCCCTTTATCATGAATCCATGTTTTTGGACTGTGGGAGGAAACCGGAGAACATGGAGCAAACCTACATGGACACGGGGAGAACATGAAAACTCCACCCAGATTGGGATTCAAACCTGGAATCCCCAGCGCTGAGAGGAGAACTGCCACCCTGGGGCAATATGGATAGAGGCAATTAAGAGCAACCAGCTCACTTTGAATCCATGTTTTTTGAAACCGGAGAACCCGAAGCAATTCCAAACAGACACATGTTCTCCCCGAACATGGCAACTCCACCCAGATTGGGATTTGAACCTGGATCCCCAGCGCTGAGAGGGGAACATGCTGACCACTAAGCCACGGCAATGCCCCACATTATAAATATCATGAATTAATTAATTATTACCATCTGGGTGGCGTTTCCATGTTCTCCCCATGTCCGTGTGGGTTTCCTCCGGGTTCTCTGGTTTCCTTTCACAGTCCAAAAACATGGATCAAGGTCAGTTGAGTTCTCCAAATTACCCCATATAGAGTGTGTTTGTGTGAGTGAGTGTGCGTCCAGTGTTAGATTGGTGTCCTGTCCTGGGTGTATCTGCCCAGCGCCCGAAACGTTCTCCCCTGGATGGGCATGGGGAACCACCACCCCCCACGACCCTAATATAGGATAAAGCGGAAGACAATGGATGGATGGAATTCATTATTAAATTATAAACACAACTAGAGTGGGTTAGTGGTTAGCATGTTCTCCTCTCAGCGCTAGGGATTCCAGGTTCGAATCCCGATCTAGGTTTCCATGTTCTCCCCGTGTCTGCATGGGTTTCCGCCGGGTTCTCCGGTTTCCTCCCACAGTCCAAAACCATGGATCAAGGTCAATTGAATTCTCCAAATTGCCCCATATAGAGTGTGTGTGTGTGTGAGTGAGTGTGTGCCCAGCAATGGATTGGTGTCTTGTCCTGGGTGTATTTGCCCAGCGCCCGAAACGTTCTCCCCTGGATGGGCATGGGGAACCCCCCCCCCCACACCTCGACCCTAGTAGAGCAGAAGATAATGGATTGATGGATAAATACAGCTAATTCTTTACTAATTACAGGTATAAGTGTCATCTTCGAAATGGAGGGAACAGAGACACTAAATACCAAGTAACCACCGTGAATGTAAACGGAACCCAGAGTTCCGTGTAGAACAGCTAGAACAGCTAACAAGGATTGTTTGGATACAACAGAGGGGTTAAGCAGCGGCATCGACATGCGCTTTGACATTCTCTGACCTTTGGTTTCTTTATCAGGAACACTACAGGATCAGCCGAGCCAGCACACACACACACACACACACACACACACACACACACACACACACACACACACACACACACACACACACACACACACACACACACACACACAGATTACAATGGAAACACGGAGCTAGTTTTGTCGATTTATTGCTGTTTCTGTGCGACATTTAACCATTTATTTGTATTTTTTAAATTTATCTCATATGTATCTCATATTTAATGTGATTGCCATATATGAGATACACCCAGGACAGGACGCCAATCTATCACTGGGCACACACTCACTCACAAGTACATATACAGTACTATATTGGGGCAATTTAGATCCATCCATCCATTATCTTCTGCTTTATCCTCTACTAGGGTCGCGGGGGGTTCCCCATGCCCATCCAGGGGAGAACGTTTCGGGCGCTGGGCAGATACACCCAGGACAGGACGCCAATCTATCACTCACACACACTCACTCACACACACACACTCTATATGGGGCAATTTAGAACAATGTAGTGTAGCTCCGGGTTCTCCGGTTTCCACCCACAGTCCAAAAACATGGCCACGATGGGGAATTATTTTTTCGACCCCCTGAAACCTCCTCTGGAGGCACGGTGGCTTAGTGGTTAGCATGTTCTCCTCTCAGCGCTGTGGAGCCAGGTTCGAATCCCAATCTGGGTGGAGTTCTACCTGTGTCCTGGTGCCCTGTTTCCTTTCCTTGGTCAATTGAATGCTCAAAATTGCCCCATATAGAGTGTGTGTGAGTGTGTGTCAGTGATAGATTGGCGTCCTGTCCTGGGTGTATCTTCCCAGCGCCCGAAACGTTCTCCTCTGGATGGGCATGGGGAACCCCGACCCTAGAGGATAAAGCGGAGGATAATGAATTACTGTATTTTAATTGTGCTTAGTGATTAGCATGTTCTCCTCTCAGCGCTAGGGATTCCGGTTCGAATCCCGATCTGGGTGGAGTTTCCACGTTCTCACCGTGTCCCTGTGGGTTTCTTCCGGGTTCTCCGGTTTCCTCCCACAGTCCAAAAACATGGATTTAAGGTAAATGTAATGCTCCAAATTGCCCCATATAGAGTGTGTTTGTCTGAGTGAGTGTATCCAGTACTAGATTGATGTCCTGTCCCTGGATGGGCATGAAGAACCCCCCCCCCCCCCACGACCCTTGTAGAGGATAAAGCGGAAGATAATGAGAACGTAATTCTGAAGTTTATAAAAAGTCCGGATGATCAAAATGCCGCTCTGATGTAGAACCCCAGACGCCGACCTTTGCACTCTGGTGTAGCTAAAGCGCTAACGTTCTAATAAGCATCGCCGCTCTGCCGGCTGCCGATCAGAGAACCGTACCTCCTGCACGGAGCGATCGGCGATAAGTGGGACTGGTGAAGAGGGCAATCAATGGCAATTAAGAACCGAGCCTCCGGAACCGGTTCAAGGTCGCGACCTTTCTCAATAATTCATGAGGACGCCGGAGCTAGCTTCCGAGAACAAATTAACGAGGGTGTACTTCAGGCTGGGCTATGCCACTCGAATCAAGCGGGGTTCTGCGGGGTTCTGCAGGGTCACGATGCGGAGGGAACGGAACACGTTGAAATGTGGTTGAAAGAACGTTGGGCTGACATTTCAACCATGATGCAAATGTTCCGCTGTATCAGGATCGCTTAGAACGTTTTAATCATGACGATAAAAAAAACTTTAATATATATTTCATAAAGGGGTGCTATGGTGGCTTAGTGGTTGGCATGTTCTCCTCTCAGCGCTGGGAATTCCAGGTTGGAATCTCCATGTTCTCCCCATGTCCGCGTGGGTTTCCTCCGGGTTCTCCGGTTTCCTCCCACAGTCCAAAAACATGGATCAAGTCAATTGAATTCTCCAAATTGCCCCATATAGAGTGTGTCTTCGTGAGTGAGTGTGTGTCCAGCGATAGATTGGCGCCCTGTTCTGGGTGTATCTTCCCAGTGCCCGAGACGTTCTCCACTGATGGACACGTTCCCCCCCCCCCCCCCGTGACCCTAGTAAAGGATAAAGCATTACATTGGATCGCAACACTGGGTGGAGTTTCCATGTTCTCAGTGTCCGCGTGGGTTTCCTCCGGGTTCTCCGGTTTCCTCCCACAGTCCAAAAATGTGGATTCAAGGTCAATTAAATGCTCTAAATTGCCCCATATAAAGTGTGAGTGTGTTTGTGTGTGAGTGTGTGTCCAGCAATAATTTGTCACCCTGCCCAGTGCCCAAAACAGATGGGCTCCCCTAGATGGGCATGGGGAACCACCCCCCCCCCCCCCCCCCCCCCCCCCCCCCCGCGACCCTAGTAGAGGTGATTGAATGTAATTTATATGTGCTGTGGTTGGCTTAGTGGTTAGCATGTTCTTCTCTCACCGCTGGGGGTCCAGATTTAAATCCCAATCTGGGTGGGTTTCCATGTTCTCCCCATGTCCACCTGGGTTTCCTCTGGGTTCTCCGCTTTTACTCCCTCTGTCCAAAATCATGGATTCGAGGTCAAATTGCCCCATATAGAGTGTGAGTGTGTTTGTGTGTGAGAGTGTGCCAAGCAATAAATTGGCTTTATATTGGCTTTTGCTCAGTCCCTGCCCAGTGCCCAAAACGTTCTCCCCTGGATGAGCATGGGGAACCCCCCCGCCCCCCGCGACCCTAGCATAGTTGATTGTGTGCTGTGATGTATGTACTGTTGTTGGCTTAGTTAGGTTCGAATCCCAATCTGGGTGGAGTTTCCATGTTCTCCCTGTGTTCATGTTGGTTTCCTCCGGGTTCTCCGGTTTCCTCCCACAGTCCAAAAACATGGATTCAAGGTCAATTCTCCAAATTTCTCCTTATAGAGTGTGTCTGTGTGAGTGTTTTCAAGTCAAGTATTTTTTATTTGTCATTCCACAATATAAAGCACAGGGCAATATATGTGGAACGAGACAGCGTTCCCCAGGAACAAGGTGCTACGTATAACAGCCAACACAAAGTGCACATGTGCAAACACAAGGATTTCAATAAATACAGGACGATACACAGAACACAAATAACATATACACTCTAACAATAAACATTCAAGTAATGAACAATTTTTTTTTTTTCCCCAAGTAAACATTAGGGATTCCCGTTTCGAATCTCCATCTGGGTGGAGTTTCCATGTTCTCCCCGTGTCCGCGTGGGTTTCCTCCGGGTTCTCCGGTTTCCTCCCACAGTCCAAAAACATGGATCAAGTCAATTGAGTTCTCAAAATTGCCCCATATAGAGTGTGTTTGTGTGAGTGAGTGTGTGCCCAGCGATAGATTGGCACCCTGTCCTGGGTGTATCTGCCCAGCACCCGAAACGTTCTCCCCTGGATGGGCATGGGGAACCCCACCGCGACCCTAATAGAGGATAAAGCAGAAGATAATGAATGAATGAATGAATGAATTCAGTTAACATTTAGTGGAGAGGTAACAGTGTTGGTGGAGTCTGATGGCCTGAGGAAAGAAACTGTTCCGCAGTCTGGAGGTGTTGGCCCGGATGCTCCGGTACCTTCTTCCAGAAGGCAGGAGTTCAAAGAGTGTGTGTGAGGGGTGAGGGTTGTCATCCACAATGCGGGTTGCCTTGCGGATGCAGCCTGTGGTGAAAATGTCCGTGAGACACCGATGATCTTCTCAGCCGTCTTCACTACCCGCTGCAGGGACTTGCGGTCCGATACGGTGCAGTTCCCGAACCAGGTGGTGATGCAGCTGCTCAGTATGCTCTCAATGGTTCCCCTGTAGAATGTGGTGAGAATGGGGGATGGGAGATGTGCCTTCCTCAGCCTTCGTAGGAAGTAGAGACGCTGCTGGGCCTTCTTGGCGATGGTGCTGGTGTTGAGAGACCAGGTGAGATCTTCTGCCAGGTGAACTCGGAACTTGGTGTTCTTGACGATCTCCACAGCGGAGCCGTCGATGTTCAGTGGAGAGTGATCACGCCTCGTCCTCCTGAAGTCAACAACCATCTCTTTGGTCTTGTCTAAGTTCAGAGACAGGTTGTTGGTTCTGCACCGGTCCGTAAGCCGTTGTAGTTCTTCTCTGTACGCTGTCTCATCGTTCTTGCTGAATAGACCACCTGTGAACTTTATGATGTGGTTCGAGCTGTGCACTGCTGCGCAGTCATAAGTCAGCAGAGCGAACAGCAGTGGACTGAGCACGCAGCCCTGAGGGGCCCCGAACTCAGTGTGGTGGTGCTGGAGCTGTGATAGATTTTGTGATGTGATTTTCAGTGATAGATTGGCATCCTGTCCTGGGTGTATCTGCCAAGTGCCCGAAACGTTCTCTCCTGGATGGGCATGGGGAACCTCCAAAAAGAGACAGTGGCAAGACAAAACTCCCTGTTATGTTGATATTTTAAGGATGAAACCTTTAGAGGAACCAAGACTCAGTGGGGGACTCATCCTCCTTGATCGGGGGGCAGCATCAACAGTGTAGAACAGCCATGTACAGATTGTGTGATGATCAGGTGACCTGTATTTAACAATTAAAAACTACATAAGTCCATTGGGGGCAACCTGCAGGACTGCCAGACCAACAGAAATCCAAATTCCATCCATTCAAGGTGAATTGGCTGCTCTAAATTTCATTCATTCATTATATCCCGCTTTATCATCTACTAGGGTCACGGTGGGGTTCCCCATGCCCATCCAGGGGAGAACGTTTCGGGCGCCGGGCAGACAGACCCAGGACAAGGCGTCAATCTATCACTGGGCACATACTCACACAGACACACTCTATATGGGGCAATTTGGAGAATTCAATTGACTTGATCCATGTTTTTGGACTGTGAGAGGAAACCGGAGAACCCGGAGGAAACCCACACAGACACGGGGAGAACTCCACCCAGATGGGGATTTGAACCGGGAATCCCTAGAACTGAGAGGAACTTAGAACAACTGAGCCACTGTGCCGCCTGCTCTAAATTTTCCTATCTTAATTGCCCCTACTGAGTTTGTGTCTGTGTGAGTAATTAATTTATAGAGCGCTTTTCTTTACAATAGTACATCATCATAAAGCAGCTTTACAGTGTTATAAGCCTTTAAACCACCAAAGAGCAAGCTGAAGAGACAGTGGCAAGACAAAACTCCCTGTTATGTTGTTATTTTAAGGAAGAAATCTTGTGAGGACCAACACTCCCACAGCCATGTACAGATTGTGTGATGATCAGGTGACCTGTATTTAACAATTAAAAACTATATAAGTCCATTGGGGGCAACCTGCAGGACTGCCATACCAACATAAATTGAAATTCCATCCATTTCAGGTGAATTGGCTGCTCTAAGTTTTCCCATCTTAATTGCCCCTATTGAGTTTGTTTCTGTGTGAGTGAGTAATTTATTTATAGAGTGTTTTTTTTTTTACAATAGTACATCATCACAAAGCAGCTTTACAGTGTTATAAACCTTTAAACCTCCAAAGAGCAAGCTGAAGAGACAGTGGCAAGACAAAACTCCCTGTTATGTTGTTATTTTAAGGAAGAAACCTTTATGGGAACCAAGACTCAGTGGGGGACTCATCGTCCTTGAGCAGGGGGGGGCAGCATCATCAGTGTAGAACAGCCATGTACAGATTGTGTGATGATCAGGTGACCTGCATCTAACAATAGAAAACTATATAAGTCCATTGGGGGCAACCTGCAGGACTGCCAGACCAACATAAATTGAAATTCCATCCATTTCAGGTGAATTGGCTGCTCTAAGTTTTCCCATCTTAATTGCCCCTATTGAGTTTGTTTCTGTGTGTGTCACGGAAGTCTACTGTGTGTGCCACGGAAGTCTGTTATGTTGATATTTTAAGGAAGAAATCTTGTGAGGACCAACACTCAGTGGGGGACTCATCCTTATTGAGCGGGGGGGGGGGGGGGCAGCATCATCAGTGTAGAACAGCCATGTACAGATTGTGTGATGATCAGGTGACCTGCATCTAACAATTGAAAACTATATAAGTCCATTGGGGGCAACCTGCAGGACTGCCAGACCAATAGAAATGTAGAATCCCCATCGGACCCCATTTGCCCTCGCAGATCTGTTTGATATGCGGGGAAGGGAAAATCATTTGGAAATCCCAGATTGGTGGAGTGATCATAACAGCTGACACAGCGGCTTTTCACGCGCCAGCTAATTGCCACGAAGCGTCATCAGGCACCTGCTCTTCATTTCAGTAAGCATTTCCAAATGACTGTCATTAAGCTCGGCGTAATGGGTGCCCCGCAGAGCACGGGGGCATTCAACCGGGGCTTTTTCCACATCCATTAGAGAAACGAATTTGACTTTAAATACCATTTCATACTCATCTGTATCCACCAACGCGCTCCGCATCGCGGCATGGGGGCCTCAGCGCTGGGGGTCCAGGTTCGAATCGTGATCTGGGTGGTTTCCATGTTCTCCCTGTGTCGGTGTGGGTTTCCTCTGGGTTCTCCGGTTTCCTCCCACAGTCCAAAAACATGGATCAAGTCAATTGAATGCTGCGATAAATTGCCCCATATAGAGTGTGTGTGTGTGTGTGTGTGTGTGTGTGTGTGAGTTTGTGCCCAGCGATAGATTGGCGCCCTGTCCTGGGTGTATCTGCCTAGTGCCCAAATTGTTGCAATTGATGCAGGGGCAAATTGGAACACTTAATGCACCTTGAATCCATGTTTCTGGACTGTGGGAGGAACCCGATGAACCTGGAAAAAATGCACACAGACATGCAGAGAACATGGAAACTCCACTCAAAATGGAATTTACACAGATTCTATATTATAGATGGGGCAATTTAGAGCGGCCAAATCACCTTGAATCCATGTGGGAGGAACCAGACGGTCCCGGAAATAACCCGCACAGATGTGGGGAGAACATGGAAACTCCACTCAATTGGGAGTATTGAGTATCACACAGCCTCAATATTAAAGATGGGGGCAATTTAGATGGGGCAATCCATGTTTTTGTACTGTGGGAGGAACCTGATGAACCTGGAAAAAATGCACACAGATATGCAGAGAACATGAAACTCCACCTAAATTGGAATTCACACAATCTCTATATTATAGATTGGGCAATTGAAATTGGGGTAACTTAGAGTGGCCAAATCACCTTGAATCCATGTGGGAGGAACCAAACGATCCCGGAAAAAAACCCAAACAGATGTGGGGAGAACATGGAAACTCCACTCAAATTGGGATTCACATAGCCTCAATATTTAGAATGGGGGCAATTTAGATGGGTCAATATGGAGCTACCAAGTGATATTAAGTGTACTGAACAAACCCTCAAGAGACAACATGGAGAAATATTTAACAGAGACGAGGAGAGAGACGAAGATAATGAGAGCAACAAAAGTCAACCGAAAACTAAAACGAGGAAACAATGTCGAAGCTTATGTAGCGCTTGGTTTCACTGTAACTGTAACTTCACTGTAACTGTAACTTCAGTGTAACTGTAACTGTAACTTCACTGTAACTGTAACTTCACTGTAACTGTAACTTCACTGTAACTGTAACTTCAGTGTAACTGTAACTGTAACTTCACTGTAACTGTAACTTCACTGTAACTGTAACTTCACTGTAACTTCACTGTAACTGTAACTTCACTGTAACTGTAACTTCACTGTAACTAAAGGTGGGAGACGAAGAAAGAGCGGTGTGTCTTCTGTGTCTTTAAATGTTGGCAGTGGACAGCGTGAAGCCAAATAGATGAAGGCGTCACTTAAAGACATTCCACCCCGATCACGCTGATAACCGCTTGAGTTTTTAATCGAAAACGTGACTCGTATAACCAGCAATCATCCCGCTTTATGAAAACTACCTCAGAAAAGCTGTGCTGCAAAACGGGCGCGTTGGAGACATTAGTTCTGTCTTAATTATTTTGATTAAAAAAAATGTGGGTGGCACAGTGGCTTAGTGGTTAGCACGTTCGCCTCTCAGCACTAGGGATTCCCGGTTCGAATCCCCATCTGGGTGGAGTTTCCATGTTCTCCCCGTGTCTGCGTGGGTTTCCTCCGGGTTCTCCGGTTTCCTCCCACAGTCCAAAAACATGGATCAAGTCAATTGAATTCTCAAAAATTGCCCCATATAGAGTGTGTCTGGGTGAGTGAGTGTGTGCCCAGCGATGGATTGGCGTCCTGTCCTGGGTCTATCTGCCCAGCGCCTGAGATGTTCTCCCCTGGATGGGCATGGGGAACCCCACCGCGACCCTAATAGAGGATAAAGCGGGAGATAATAACTCACTAATTCACCTTGAATTCATGTTTTTGGACTGTGGGGGAACCCAACTAATTAAAAAAAAATGCATACAGACGCAGGGAGAACATGAAAACACCACCCAAATTGGGATTCACACAGACTCAATATTATAGATGGGGCAATTTAGTTGGGGCAATTAATGAATAAAATAATGAATGAATGAATGAATGAATGAATAAAAAAAATGTTGCTGATGAATTTGAATGTATTATTATTTATTGATTTTCTTTAATTTCATTTTTCAGTATTAAATTACAGTCGGTTCAAAAATGTTTCTGGTTTAAATAAGGATTTCATTCGTTTCTGATACAAACTACAAAACAAAGTTAATAAAATGATTCTGTTCTAAGTTGATCTATATTTCTTTCTTTTTTGTTTTCTTTATTGTTATAAAAGAGGTGTACTTATAACACATTTATAGACAAATCATACTACAATGGTCGTAGTGGACGGGGGGGGGGGGGGGTGAGTGTGCGTGTGGGGGGGGGGGGGCAAAATGTTTTCTTTCTCCTAGGGGGGGCTTAACAGAATATAATTGAGAATCACTGGCCTAGTGCCCAAATTGTTGCAATTGATGCAGGGGCAAATTGGAACACTTAATTCACCTTGAATCCATGTTTCTGGACTGTGGGAGGAGCTCGATGAACCTGGAAAAAATGCACACAGACATGCAGAGAACATGGAAACTCCACTCAAAATGGAATTTACACAGATTCTATATGATAGATGGGGCAATTTTGAGCGGCCAAATCACCATGAATCCATGTGGGAGGAACCAGACGGTCCCGGAAAAAACCCACACAGATGTGGGGAGAACATGGAAACTCCATTCAATTGGGATTCACACAGCCTCAATATTAAAGATGGGGGCAATTTAGATGGGGCAATTTGGTGCAACCAATTTACCTTAAATCCATGTTTTTGTACTGTGGGAGGAAACTGATGAACCTGGAAAAAATGCACACAGACCTGCAGAGAACATGGAAACTCCACTCAAAATGGAATTTACACAGATTCGATATTATAGATGGGGCAATTTTGAGTGGCCAAATCACCATGAATCCATGTGGGAGGAACCAGACGGTCCCGGAAATAACCCGCACAGATGTGGGGAGAACATGGAAACTCCACTCAAATTGGGATTCACATAGCCTCAATATTTAGAATGGGGGCAATTTAGATGGGTCAATTTGGAGCAACCAATTTACCTTAAATCCATGTTTTTGGACTGTGTGAGGAACCCGATGAACCTGGAAAAAATGCGCACGGACATGCAGAGAACATGAAACTCCACCTAAATTGAAATTTACACAGACTCTATTTCATAGATGGGGCAATTTAGAGCGGCCAAATCACCTTGAATCCATGTGGGAGGAACCAGACGATCCCGGAAAAAACCCCACACAGACACGGGGAGAACATGAAAACACCACCCAAATTATTATTCACACAGACTCAATATTATAGATGGGGCAATTTAGTTGGGGCAATTTAAAGTGACCAATTCACCTTGAATCCATATTTTTGGACTGTGGGGGGGAACACAACTAACCCAGAAAAAACGCGCACAGACACGGGGAGAACATGGAAACACCACCCAAATTGGGATTCACACAGACTAAATATTGTAGATGGGGCAATTTAGATGGGGCAATTTAAAGCAACCAATTCACCTTAAATCCATGTTTTTGGACTGTGGGGGGGAACCCAACTAACCAAGAAAAAACACACAGACACAGGAAGAACATGGAAACACCACCCAAATTGTGATTCACACAGACTCCATATTATAGATGGGGCAATTTAAATGGGGCAATTTAAAGCGACCAATTCACCTTGAATCCACATTTTTGGACTGTGGAGGGAACCCAACTAACCCGGAAAAAACGCACACAGACGCAGGGAGAACATGGAAACTCACACAAACTCTATATTATAAATAGGGCAATTTAGATGGGGGCAGCACGGTGGCTTAGTGGTTAGCATGTTCTCCTCTCAGCGCTAGGGATTCCCGGTTCAAATCCCAATCTGGGTGGAGTTTCCATGTTCTCCCCGTGTCCGCGTGGGTTTCCTCCGGGTTCTCCGGTGTCCTCCCACAGTCCAAAAACATGGATCAAGTCAATTGAATTCTCAAAAATTGCCCCATATAGAGTGTGTCTGTGTGAGTGAGTGTGTGCCCAGTGATGGATTGGCGTCCTGTCCTGGGTCTGCCCAGCACCTAAAACGTTCTCCCCTGGATGGGCATGGGGAACCCCACCGCGAGCCTAATAGAGGATAAAGCGGGAGATAATGAATGAATGAATTTAGATTGGGCAATTTGGACTGACCAATTCACCTTGAATCCATGTTTTTGGACTGTGGGGGAACCCAACTAATTTGAAAAAAGCGACCAGTTCACCTTGAATCCATGTTTTTGGACTATAGGAGGAAACCGGAGACCCAGAGGAATCCCACATGGACATGGGGAGAACATGGAAACTCAACCATAATTGGGATTCCCAATGGGGGATGGGGGAAAGTTGTTCTACAGACATGGAAGAACATGGAAGATGTTCTACAGACATGAGAGAACATGGAAACACCATCCAAATTAGGATTCACACAGACTCAATATTATAGATGGGGGCAATTTAGAGCAGATTCCCATGTGCACAAGCTGCCACGGCACAACACTCCCTATCAAGTCCAAAAACGTTTATTCAAGGTACACTGAATGCTCTAAATTGCCCCATATAGAGTAAGTGTGTATCCAGTGATAGATTGGCGTCCTGTCCTGGGTGTATCAACCCAGCGCCTGAGACGTTCTCCCCTGCATGGGCATGGGGAACCCCACAGCGACCCTAATAGAGGATAAAGCGGGAGATAATGAATGAATGAATTTAGATGGGCTGACCAATTTGGACTGACCAATTCACCTTGAATCCATGTTTTTGGACTGTGGGGGAACCCAACTAATTTGGAAAAAGCGACCAGTTCACCTTGAATCCATGTTTTTGGACTATAGGAGGAAACCGGAGACCCAGAGGAATCCCACATGGACATGGGGAGAACATGGAAACTCAACCATAATTGGGATTCCCACAGACTCTATATTATAGATGGGGGAAAGTTGTTCTACAGACATGGAAGAACATGGAAGATGTTCTACAGACATGAGAGAACATGGAAACACCACCCAAATTAGGATTCACACAGACTCAATATTATAGATGGGGGCAATTTAGAGCAGATTCCCATGTGCACAAGCTGCCACAGCACAACACTCCCTATCAAGGTTTGATGCTGAATTCCGAGCTTGCTGTTCTAAACGAGGCTCACAGCATGGCTCCGGTCCTCGTTACCCAATCACAAGCACCGGTTCTACCTCACCGTGGCAGTAATGAAGCCCGTGCACAGCGGGGGACGTTCTCATCTCTCAGCAGGACCTCCTCCGACCCCTGCGTGGGGTTGCCCCACGTTTTCTTTTCCCGCCGTCTGTTCTTCAGGAGAACACCCGGCCTGCGGTGCCGCGGTTCTGCGGAGCCCTGGTTCTCTGTAGGTTTGCTGTCAGCGCCACCGGCATCTGCTCGCTCAGCAATTCTCTTGTGGGTGGAGAAAGTAAAGTGCTGAAAACAGCTACAACAAGAACCAGCCAGCTGTGGAACCCTGAGGAACCCGACCTCCATCTGAGAACGTGTTCTGGTTAATTATAAAAGCTGGAAATGTAAAACCAACCACCCGCTTAACTCATGAATAAGAGTGGCACGGTGGTTTGGTGGTTAGCATGTTCTCCTCTCAACATTGGGGATCCAGGTTCGAATCCCAATCTGGGTGGAGTTTCCATGTTCTCCGTGTTCTCCCCGTGTCCGCGTGGGTTTTCTGCGTGTTCTCCGGTTTCCTCCCACAATCCAAAAACGTTTATTCAAGGTACGCTGAATGCTCTAAATTGCCCCATATAGAGTAAGTGTGTATCCAGTGATAGATTGGTGTCCTGTCCTGGGTGTATCAACCCAGGGCCCGAAACGTTCTCCCCTGGATGGGCATGGGGAACCCCCCCGCGACCCTAGTAGAGGATTGACCAGGTTGTGGGGGGGAAACTGGGTTCTCCGGTTTCCTCCCAGAGTCCAAAAACATGGATTCAAGGTAAATTCATTAATTCATTCATTATCTTCTGCTTTATCCTCTATTAGGGTCGCGCGGGGGGGGGGAAGGGGGTTCTCCATGCCCATCCAGGGGAGAACGCTTTGGGCGCTGGGCAGATACACCCAGGACAGGACGCCTATCTATCACTGAACACACACTCATTCACACACACTCTATATGGGGCAATTTAGAGCATTTCATTTACCTCAAATCCATGTGAGAGGAACCCGGAGAACCCGGAGTAAACCCACACGGACACGGGGAGAACATGGAAACTCCACCAAGATTGGGATTCGAACCGGGAATGCCTAGTGCTGAGAGGAGAACACGCTAAACACTAAGCCACTTATATAATAATAATATTCTCATCTTATCCTCTTCTGCTTTATCCTCTCGTGGGGGGGGGTCGTGGCGGGGGGTGGGGGGGTTCCTCATGCCCATCCAGGGGAGAACGTTTCGGGCGCTGGGCAGATACACCCAGGACAGGGCGCCAATCTATCACTGGGCACACACTCACTCACACAGACACACTCTATATGGGGCAATTTGGAGAATTCAATTTAGTTTGAATCCATGTTTTTGGACTGTGAGAGGAAACCGGAGAACCCGAAGGAAACCCACGCGGACACGGGGATGCATGATGGCTTAGGGGATGCATGATGGGTTTCCTCCAGGTTCTCCGGTTTCCTCCCACAGTCCAAAAACATGGATCAAATGTACTGTAAATCCAATGCTCCAAATTGCCCCATATAGAGAGTGTCTGTGTGAATGAGAGTGTGTCCTGTGTTAGATTGGCATCCTGTCCTGGGTAAGGAATGGATGTTCTGAGGTGCTGTAAGAGTCTTGTAGTGATTTAAGGTTAAGGTTGTAGGGGCAAATGCCCTCCGCCGTGTTGTCTGTCTGTGATTGGTCAGACGCACGTCCTTGTGGCGCTTATACATCGCGGGTTCGTTCCTGCCTCCTGTGGTGTTCCATCTCGTCGTATGTCATCGTGTCCTCTCGTCCCTGGAGCCGTCTTGTAGCCCCAGTCCAAACCTCCTTTGCGATGCCCTCAAGCTAGCTGTAAGCGACGGCAGCGCGTTGTCATTGTCACAGCCGGTGCGAGACGCGGACGCAAACACATTTTGCGATGTACAGCAAAAACGCTCGGAACTTAGCCTTGAATCAGATATTCATATATTCAGTCATTATCATACCCATGATCCATGTTCTGGGTCATATATATAGAGTGTGTCTGTGTGAGTGAGTGTGTGCCCAGCGATGTATTGGCGCCCTGTTCTGGGTCTATCTGCCCAGCGTCCGTGACGTTCTCCCCTGGATGGACATGGGGAACCCCACCGTGACCCTAATAGAGGATAAAGCGGGAGATAATGAATGAATGAAAATCAATTGAATTGCCCCATATAGAGTGTGTCTGTGAGTGAATGTGTGCCCAGCGATAGATTGGCGCCCTGTCCTGGGTCTATCTGCCAAGCGCCTGAAACGCCAAGCGCCTGTTCTCCTCTGGATGGGCATGGGGAACCCCACCGCGACCCTAATATAGGAAAAAGTGGAAGATAATGGATGAATGAATGAATGAATGAATGAAAGGGTCGTGGCAGGGGTGGTGGGGTTCCCCATATCCATTGAGGGGAGAACGTTGCGGGTGCTGGGCAGATACACCCAGGACAGGGTGCCAATCCATCACTGGGCACACACTCACACACACACACAAACTATATGTGGCAAATAAGAGCATCCAATATAACATGTTTCCATGTTCTCCCTGTGTCCGTGTGGGTTTCCTCCGGGTTCCCCGGATTCCTCCCACAGTTCAAAAACATGGGTTCAAGGTATTTTAAATGCTGTAAATTGCCCCATATAAAGTGTGGGTGTGTCTGTGTGAATGAGTGTGTGTTCAGTGATAGATTGGTGTCCTGTCCTGGGTGTATCTGCCCGACGCCTGAAACGTTCTCCCCTCTATGGGCATGGAGAACCCATCTTGACCTTAGTAGAGGATAAAGATCACTATTATTATATAAGTGGCTTAGTGGTTGGCATGTTCTCCTCTCAGTGCTGCAGATCCACGTTCGAATCCCAATCTGGGTGGAGTGTCCATGTCCTCCCCGTGTCCGCGTGAGTCGCCCACGGGTTCCCCGGATTCCTCCCACAGTGCAAAAACATGGATTCAAGGTATAGTTTCTCCCCGTGTCCACGTGGGTTTCCTCCGGGTTCTCCGGTTTCCTCCCACAGTCCAAAAACATGGATCTAATGTAAATCCAATGCTCCAAATTGCCCCATATAGAGAGTGTCTGTGTGAATGAGTGTGTGTCCTGTGTTAGATTGGCATCCTGTCCTGGGTGTATCTGCCCAGCGCCTGAGACGTTCTCCCCTGGATGGGTATGGGGAACCCCTCCCACCCCGCCCACGACCCTAGTAGGGGATAATGCAGAAGATAATGAATGGATGAATTATAAAACCGAGTGGCATGGTGGCTTAGCATGTTCTCCTCTCAGGTTCGAATCCCAATCTGTTTCCATGTTCTCCCTGTGTCCGTTTGGGTTTCCTCCGGGTTCCCCGGATTCCTCCCACAGTCCAAAAACATGGAACAAGGTCAACTGAATGCTGTAAATTGCCCCATATAGGGTGTTTGTGTGAGTGTGTGTTCAGTGATAGATTGGTGCCCTGTCCTGGGTGTACCTGCCCAGCGCCCGAAACGTTCTCCATTGGATGGGCATGAAGAACCCCCTCCCCTTCCCCCTTGACCCTTTAATTAAAGGATTAAGCAGACGATAAGGAATGGATGTACTGAGGTGCTGTAAGAGTCTTGTAGTGATTTAAGGTTAAGGTTGTAGGGGCAAATGCCCTCCGCCGTGTTGTCTGTCTGTGATTGGTCAGACACATGTCCTTGTGGCGCTTATACTTGTGGCCCCTGAAACGTTCTCCCCTGGATGGGCATAGGGAACCACCCTAATGGAGGATTAAGTGGAACATAATGAATGAATGTATTTTATATGTGCTGTGGGTGGCTTAGTGGTTGGCATGTTCTCCTCTCAGTGCTGGGGATCCACGTTCGAATCCCAATCTGGGTGGAGGGTCCATGTCCTCCCCGTGTCCGCGTGAGTCGCCCACGGGTTCCCCGGATTCCTCCCACAGTGCAAAAACATGGGTTCAAGGTATTTTAAATGCTGTAAATTGCCCCATATAAGGTGTGGGTGTGTCTGTGTGAGTGAGTGTGTGTTCAGTGATAGATTGGTATCCTGTCCTGGGTGTATCTGCCCGACGCCTGAAACGTTCTCCCCTGGATGGGCATAGGGAACCACCCTAATAGAGGATAAAGTAGACCATAATGAATGAATGTATTTTATAAGTGCTGTGGGTGGCTTGGTGGTTGGCATGTTCTCCTCTCAGTGCTGGGGATCTACGTTCGAATCCCAATCTGGGTGGAGGGTCCATGTCCTCCCACAGTGCAAAAACATAGATTCAAGGTATAGTTTCTCCCCGAGTCCACGTGGGTTTCCTCCGGGTTCTCCGGTTTCCTCCCACAGTGCAAAAACATAGATTCAAGGTATAGTTTCTCCCCGAGTCCACGTGGGTTTCCTCCGGGTTCTCCGGTTTCCTCCCACAGTCCAAAAACATGGATCTAATGTACTGTAAATCCAATGCTCCAAATTGCCCCATATAGAGAGTGTCTGTGTGAATGAGTGTGTGTCCTGTGTTAGATTGGCATCCTGTCCTGGGTAAGGAATGGATGTTCTGAGGTGCTGTAAGAGTCTTGTAGTGATTTAAGGTTAAGGTTGTAGGGGCAAATGCCCTCCGCCGTGTTGTCTGTCTGTGATTGGTGACACACGTCCTTGTGGCGCTTATACTTGTGGCGCCTGAAACGTTCTCCCCTGGATGGGCATAGGGAACGACCCTAATAGAGGATTACGTGGAACATAATGAATGAATGTATTTTATAAGTGCTGTGGGTGGCTTGGTGGTTGGCATGTTCTCCTCTCAGTGCTGGGGATCCACGTTCGAATCCCAATCTGGGTGGAGGGTCCATGTCCTCCCCGTGTCCGCGTGAGTCGCCCACGGGTTCCCCGGGTTCCTCCCACAGTTCAAAAACATGGATTCAAGGTATTGTTTCTCCCCGTGTCCATGTGGGTTTCCTCTGGGTTCTCCGGTTTCCTCCCACAGTCCAAAAACATGGATCTAATGTACTGTAAATCCAATGCTCCAAATTGCCCCATATAGAGAGTGTCTGTGTGAATGAGTGTGTGTCATGTGTTAGATTGGCATGCTGTCCTGGGTGTATCTGCCCAGCGCCTGAGACGTTCTCCCCTGGATGGGTATGGGGAACCCCCCCCCACCCCGCCCACGACCCTAGTAGGGGATAATGCAGAAGATAATGAATGGATGAATTATAAAACCGAGTGGCATGGTGGCTTAGCATGTTCTCCTCTCAGGTTCGAATCCCAATCTGTTTCCATGTTCTCCCTGTGTCCGTGTGGGTTTCCTCCGGGTTCCCCGGATTCCTCCCACAGTTCAAAAACATTGGTTCAAGGTATTTAAAATGCTGTAAATTGCCCCATATAAAGTGTGGGTGTGTCTGTGTGAATGAGTGTGTGTTCAGTGATAGATTGGTGTCCTGTCCTGGGTGTATCTGCCCGACGCCTGAAACGTTCTCCCCTCTATGGGCATGGAGAACCCATCTTGACCTTAGTAGAGGATAAAGATCATTATTATTATATAAGTGGCTTAGTGGTTGGCATGTTCTCCTCTCAGTGCTGGGGATCCACGTTCGAATCCCAGTCTGGGTGGAGTGTCCATGTCCTCCCCGTGGCCGCGTGAGTCGCCCACGGGTTCCCCGGATTCCTCCCACAGTTCAAAAACATGGATTCAAGGTATATTAAATGCTGCAAATTGCCCCATATAAAGTGTGGGTGTGTCTGTTTGAGTGAGTGTGTGTTCAGTGATAGATTGGTGTCCTGTCCTGGGTGTATCTGCCCGACGCCTGAAACGTTCTCCCCTGGATGGGCATAGGGAACGACCCTAATGGAGGATTAAGTGGAACATAATGAATGAATGTATTTTATAAGTGCTGTGGGTGGCTTGGTGGTTGGCATGTTCTCCTCTCAGTGCTGGGGATCCACGTTCGAATCCCAATCTGGGTGGAGTGTCCATGTCCTCCCCGCGTCCGCGTGAGTCGCCCACGGGTTCCCCGGATTCCTACTACAGTGCAAAAACATGGATTCAAGGTATAGTTTCTCCCCGTGTCCACGTGGGTTTCCTCCGGGTTCTCCGGTTTCCTCCCACAGTCCAAAAACATGGATCTAATGTAAATCCAATGCTCCAAATTGCCCCATATAGAGAGTGTCTGTGTGTCCTGTGTTAGATTGGCATCCTGTCCTGGGTAAGGAATGGATGTTCTGAGGTGCTGTAAGAGTCTTGTAGTGATTTAAGGTTAAGGTTGTAGGGGCAAATGCCCTTCGCCGTGTTGTCTGTCTGTGATTGGTCAGACACATGTCCTTGTGGCGCTTATACATCGCGGGTTCGTTCCTGCCTCCTGTGGTGTTCCATCTCGTCGTATGTCATCGTGTCCTCTCGTCCCTGGAGCCGTCTTGTAGCCCCAGTCCAAACCTCCTTTGCGATGCCCTCAAGCTAGCTGTAAGCGACGGCAGCGCGTTGTCATTGTCACAGCCGGTGCGAGACGCGGACGCAAACACATTTTGCGATGTACAGCAAAAACGCTCGGAACTTAGCCTTGAATCAGATATTCATATATTCAGTCATTATCATACCCATGATCCATGTTCTGGGTCATATATTTAGAGCGTGTCTGTGTGAGTGAGTGTGTGCCCAGCGATGTATTGGCGCCCTGTTCTGGGTCTATCTGCCCAGCGTCCGAGACGTTCTCCCCTGGATGGGCATGGGGAACCCCACCGCGAGCCTAATAGAGGATAAAGCGGGAGATAATGAATGAATGAAAATCAATTGAATTGCCCCATATAGAGTGGGTCTGTGAGTGAATGTGTGCCCAGCGATAGATTGGCGCCCTGTCCTGGGTGTATCTGCCAAGCGCCTGAAACGCCAAGCGCCTGTTCTCCTCTGGATGGGCATGGGGAACCCCACCGCGACCCTAATATAGGAAAAAGTGGAAGATAATGGATGAATGAATGAATGAATGAATGAATGAATGAATGAAAGGGTCGTGGCAGGGGTGGTGGGGTTCCCCATATCCATTGAGGGGAGAACGTTGCGGGTGCTGGGCAGATACACCCAGGACAGGGTGCCAATCCATCACTGGGCACACACTCACACACACACACACACAAACTATATGTGGCAAATAAGAGCATCCAATATAACATGTTTCCATGTTCTCCCTGTGTCCGTGTGGGTTTCCTCCGGGTTCCCCGGATTCCTCCCACAGTTCAAAAACATGGGTTCAAGGTATTTTAAATGCTGTAAATTGCCCCATATAAAGTGTGGGTGTGTCTGTGTGAATGAGTGTGTGTTCAGTGATAGATTGGTGTCCTGTCCTGGGTGTATCTGCCCGACGCCTGAAACGTTCTCCCCTCTATGGGCATGGAGAACCCATCTTGACCTTAGTAGAGGATAAAGATCACTATTATTATATAAGTGGCTTAGTGGTTGGCATGTTCTCCTCTCAGTGCTGCAGATCCACGTTCGAATCCCAATCTGGGTGGAGGGTCCATGTCCTCCCCGTGTCCGCGTGAGTCGCCCACGGGTTCCCCGGGTTCCTCCCACAGTTCAAAAACATGGATTCAAGGTATTGTTTCTCCCCGTGTCCATGTGGGTTTCCTCTGGGTTCTCCGGTTTCCTCCCACAGTCCAAAAACATGGATCAAATGTACTGTAAATCCAATGCTCCAAATTGCCCCATATAGAGAGTGTCTGTGTGAATGAGTGTGTGTCCTGTGTTAGATTGGCATGCTGTCCTGGGTGTATCTGCCCAGCGCCTGAGACGTTCTCCCCTGGATGGGTATGGGGAACCCCCCCCCCACCCCGCCCACGACCCTAGTAGGGGATAATGCAGAAGATAATGAATGGATGAATTATAAAACCGAGTGGCATGGTGGCTTAGCATGTTCTCCTCTCAGGTTCGAATCCCAATCTGTTTCCATGTTCTCCCTGTGTCCGTGTGGGTTTCCTCCGGGTTCCCCGGATTCCTCCCACAGTTCAAAAACATTGGTTCAAGGTATTTAAAATGCTGTAAATTGCCCCATATAAAGTGTGGGTGTGTCTGTGTGAATGAGTGTGTGTTCAGTGATAGATTGGTGTCCTGTCCTGGGTGTATCTGCCCGACGCCTGAAACGTTCTCCCCTCTATGGGCATGGAGAACCCATCTTGACCTTAGTAGAGGATAAAGATCATTATTATTATATAAGTGGCTTAGTGGTTGGCATGTTCTCCTCTCAGTGCTGGGGATCCACGTTCGAATCCCAGTCTGGGTGGAGTGTCCATGTCCTCCCCGTGGCCGCGTGAGTCGCCCACGGGTTCCCCGGATTCCTCCCACAGTGCAAAAACATGGATTCAAGGTATATTAAATGCTGCAAATTGCCCCATATAAAGTGTGGGTGTGTCTGTGTGAATGAGTGTGTGTTCAGTGATAGATTGGTGTCCTGTCCTGGGTGTATCTGCCCGACGCCTGAAACGTTCTCCCCTGGATGGGCATAGGGAACCACCCTAATGGAGGATTAAGTGGAACATAATGAATGAATGTATTTTATATGTGCTGTGGGTGGCTTAGTGGTTGGCATGTTCTCCTCTCAGTGCTGGGGATCCACGTTCGAATCCCAATCTGGGTGGAGTGTCCATGTCCTCCCCGTGTCCGGGTTCCCCGGATTCCTCCCACAGTTCAAAAACATGGATTCAAGGTATAGTTTCTCCCCGTGTCCACGTGGGTTTCCTCCGGGTTCTCCGGTTTCCTCCCACAGTCCAAAAACATGGATCAAATGTACTGTAAATCCAATGCTCCAAATTGCCCCATATAGAGAGTGTCTGTGTGAATGAGAGTGTGTCCAGTGTTAGATTGGCATCCTGTCCTGGGTAAGGAATGGATGTTCTGAGGTGCTGTAAGAGTCTTGTAGTGATTTAAGGTTAAGGTTGTAGGGGCAAATGCCCTTCGCCGTGTTGTCTGTCTGTGATTGGTCAGACGCACGTCCTTGTGGCGCTTATACATCGCGGGTTCGTTCCTGCCTCCTGTGGTGTTCCATCTCGTCGTATGTCATCGTGTCCTCTCGTCCCTGGAGCCGTCTTGTAGCCCCAGTCCAAACCTCCTTTGCGATGCCCTCAAGCTAGCTGTAAGCGACGGCAGCGCGTTGTCATTGTCACAGCCGGTGCGAGACGCGGACGCAAACACATTTTGCGATGTACAGCAAAAACGCTCGGAACTTAGCCTTGAATCAGATATTCATGTATTCAGTCATTATCATACCCATGATCCATGTTCTGGGTCATATATTATATATATATAGAGTGTGTCTGTGTGAGTGAGTGTGTGCCCAGCGATGTATTGGCGCCCTGTTCTGGGTCTATCTGCCCAGCGTCCGTGACGTTCTCCCCTGGATGGACATGGGGAACCCCACCGCGACCCTAATAGAGGATAAAGCGGGAGATAATGAATGAATGAAAATCAATTGAATTGTGTAACGGTTTACCCCTGGAAACCGTGAGGCGTGGGTGGATCCGCTACTCGGAACGACAAGGTCGGGGCGGGGATTAGGTGTAAACAGTTTATTTAGCCACACACAGGTAAACGTAACAGACAGGTGAACAGCGTGGCTGCGGAGCTGGGGCCTGACGTCACGGCGTCCGACGTCAGCAGGGCCGTGTTCCAAACCGCAGCGTTGAACAGGGAGGAGTGTGGCTGAATATCAGATGAACCAAGGCGGGACGTAGAAACTGGAACAGAACATAAACACAGGACCAACAGGAGACGAGGTGCGACAGGACGAGACGAGAACTGGACGAGGTGCAAGGCATGACTAGGAGCAAGGCGAGACGAAGTACAAGGCGTGACTAGGGGTGAGGGCCAGAGTGGACGGGGCGTGACAAGGGTCGGTGCACAAACCAAGACCAACTAGCCAGGAGTGACGGGCGTGAGCTGCTTAAATACGGAACTGTGATCAGGAACCCAGGTGTGCATAATCACAGGGGCGTGAACACAGAGACCAACCCACACCATGTGACCAAAACAAACCGTGACCATGTGACAATAACAAAGCATGACATGACAGAACTGAACACGTGACCATAACAAAGCATGACAGAACTAAACATAACATAGGACCATAACAATACTCTAACACAACACAGCATGACAATACTCAAAACGCAACACGGGAACATAAATCCTGACAATATGCAAAACGGGACCATAACATAACTGAGAACACACACACACACCAGGTGACACAGACAACGCATACATGACACTGACAAGGTAATACATGACACTAAACCAACACGTGAACATAACTAGGCATAACATGGACAGAGACAAGGCATACTTAATGGCAAACAATGTGCTAAATGAGGGGCGGGGCTACCCCTGGAGGCACCGCCCCTCCATGACCGACCATGACAAATTGCCCCATATAGAGTGTGTCCATGTGAGTGAATGTGTGCCCAGCGATAGATTGGCGCCCTGTTCTGGGTCTATCTGCCCAGCGTCCGAGACGTTCTCCCCTGGATGGACATGGGGAACCCCACCGCGACCCTAATAGAGGAAAAAGTGGAAGATAGTGGATGAATGAATGAATGAATGAATGAAAGGGTCGTGGCAGGGGTGGGGGGGGTTCCCCATACCCATTGAGGGGAGAACGTTGCGGGTGCTGGGCAGATAGACCCAGGACAGGGTGCCAATCCATCACTGGGCACACACTCACTCACACACACACACAAACTATATGGGGCAAATAAGAACATCCAATATACCTTAAATCCATGTTTTTGGACTGTGGGAGGAAACCAGAGAACCCGGAGGAAACCCATGTGGACACGGGAAGAACATGGAAACTCCACCCAGATTGGGATTCAACACACACACACTACATAGGGGCAATTTAGAGCCTTCAATTTACCTTCAATCCATGTTTTTGGACTGTGTAAAAAAATCGGAGAACCCGTGAGAAAAACCCACGTGGACACGGAGAGAACATGGAAACCCCACCCAGATCGGGATTCAAACCCGATCTGGGGGGGGGGGGTTCTCCATGCCCATCCATTTCGGGCACTGGGCAGATACACCCAGGACAGGACACCAATCTAGCACGGTGCGCACACTCACCCACACATACACACTCTATATGGGGCAATTTAGAGCATTCAATTCACCTTCAATCCATGTTTTTCGACTGTGGGAGGAAACCAGAGAACCCAGAGGAAACTCACACAGACACGGAGAGAACATGGAAACTCCACCAAGATTGCAATTCAACACACACTCTATATGGGGCAATTTTAAGCATTTAATATACCTTGAATCCATGTTTTTGCACTGTGGGAGGAATCCGGGGAACCCGTGGGCGACTCACGCGGACGCGGGGAGGACATGGACACTCCACCCAGATTGGGATTCGAACGTGGATCCAAAGCACTGAGAGGAGAACATGCCAACCACTAAGCCACTTATATAACAATAGTGATCTTTATCCTCTACTAAGGTCAAGATGGGTTCTCCATGCCCATAGAGGGGAGAACGTTTCAGGCGTTGGGCAGATACACCCAGGACAGGACACCAATCTATCACTGAACACACCCTCATTCACACAGACACACCCACACTTTATATGGGGCAATTTACAGCATTTAAAATGAACCTTGAACCCATGTTTTTGAACTGTGGGAGGAATCCGGAGAACCCGTAGGCAACTCACGCGGACATGGGGAGAACATGGACACCCAGATTGGGATTCGAACCTGGATCCCCAGAGTTATGTTAATGTTATTAATTAATTTGGATGTACTGTGAGTGACACACACATGCTGACTATATAGGGGCAATTTAGAGCAATCAATTTAACTTGAGGGCGGCACGGTGGCTTAGTGGTTAGCACGTTCGCCTCTCAACACTAGGGATTCCCGGTTCGAATCCCCATCTGGGTGGAGTTTCCATGTTCTCCCCGTGTCCGCGTGGGTTTCCTCCGGGTTCTCCGGTTTCCTCCCACAGTCCAAAAACATGGATCAAGTCAATTGAGCTCTCCAAATTGCCCCATATAGAGTGTGTCTGTGTGAGTGAGTGTGTGCCCAGCGATGGATTGACGCCCTGTCCTGGGTCTATCTGCCCAGCGCCTGAGACGTTCTCCCCTGGATGGGCATGGGGAACCCCACCGCGACCCTAATAGAGGATAAAGTGGAAGATAATGGATGAATGAATGAATGAATGAAAGGGTCGTGGTGGGGGTGGGGGGGTTCCCCATACCCATTGAGGGGAGAACGTTGCGGGTGCTGGGCAGATACACCCAGGACAGGGTGCCAATCCATCACTGGGCACACACTCACACACACTCACAAACTATATGGGGCAAATAAGAGCATCCAATATACCTTAAATCCATGTTTTTGGACTGTGGGAGGAAACCGGAGAACCCGGAGGAAACCCATGTGGACACGGGAAGAACATGGAAACTCCCCCCAGATTGGGATTCAACACACACACACTACATAGGGGCAATTTAGAGCCTTCAATTTACCTTCAATCCATGTTTTTGGACTGTGTAAAAAAATCGGAGAACCCGTGAGAAAAACCCACGTGGACACGGAGAGAACATGGAAACTCCACCCAGATCGGGATTCAAACCTGGACCCCCATACATTCTCGCAGGGGGGGGGGGGGGTTCTCCATGCCCATCCATTTCGGGCGCTGGGCAGATACACCCAGAACAGGACACCAATCGCACACTCACTCACACATATACACTCTATATGGGGCAATTTAGAGCATTCAATTCACCTTGAATCCATGTTTTCCGACTGTGGGAAGAAAACCGGAGAACCCAGAGGAAACTCACACGGACACGGAGAGAACATGGAAACTCCACCCAGATTGCAATTCAACACACACACTAAATGGGGCAATTTAGAGCCTTCAATTTACCTTGAATCCATGTTTTTGGACTGTGGGAGGAATCCGGAGAACCCAGAGAGAAACCCACACCGACACGAGGAGAACATGTAAACTCCACCCAGATTGGGATTCGAACCTGGATCCCCAGCGCTGAGAGGAGAACATGCTAATCACTGAGCCTCCGTGCTGGTTCTGATGATCACTGGTCTGGATTGTGAACGTTCAGCAGACGGCTCCCTGACGGAGAACCCATGGCTAATTATAATACCCATTTAGGAGGGCGACTGCAGCACGTGTTCTGGTTCTCGGGACATTGGGGGTCTCGCCGGACAGCTCGCCGGGCACCTGGGTGTTGATTAATGCATGTCTGGGTCACTTTGGCGCTGCGGAACCGCAGCAGGGAACCGCCATATGTTCTGTTCTACACCGTCCAGTGTTCTATTTACACTCACATTCAGCCTCCGGTGTCAGCGAGGGTTATTCCGTCACCGGAGCAGAGAACGAAATCGATGATTCAAGGTAAATTGGCTGCTCTAAATTGCCCCTATAGAGTGTGTGTGTTGAATTACAAACTGGGTGGAGATTCCATGTTCTTCCTGTGTCCGCGGGGGATTCCTACGGGTTCTATGGTTACCTCCCGCAGTCCAAAAACATGGATTCAAGGTAAATTGGATGCTCTAAATTGCCCCTATATAGTGTGTGTGTGTGTGTGTGTGTGTGTGTGTTGAATGACAATAAGGGTGGTTTCCATGTTCTCCCCGTGTCTGCGTGGGCTTCCTCAGAGTTCTTCGGTTTCCTCCCACAGTCCAAAAACGTAGATTCAAGGTAAATTGAATGCTCTAAATTGCCCCTATACAGTGTGTGTGTGTGTGTGTGTGTGTGTGTGTGTGTGTGTGTGTTGAATGACAATCAGGGTGGAGGTTCCATGTTCTCCCCGTGTCCGCGTGGGTTTCCTCCGGGTTCTCCGGTTTCCTCCCAAAGTCCAAAAACATGGATCATGGATTCAAGGTAAATTTGCTGCTCTAAATTGCCCCTATATAGTGTGAGTGTTGATTTACAAACTAGGTGGAGATTCCATGTTCTAATACCCATTTAGGAGGGCGACTGCAGCACGTGTTCTGGTTCTCGGGACATATGGGGTCTCGCCGGACAGCTCGCCGGGCACCTGGGTGTTGATTAATGCATGTCCGGGTCACTTTGGCGGTTCCGCAGCAGGGAACCGCCATATGTTCTGTTCTACACCGTCCAGTGTTCTATTTACACTCACATTCAGCCTCCGGTGTCAGCGAGGGTTATTCCATCACCGGAGCGGAGAACCAAATCGAAGACTAATCACATAATCAATACGCTTAGAACAACCCAGATTTGCTTACTCAGCAGAACCAGCTGAAGAAACTGCCGCAGCAAGGTTCTAATTCATACGGTGAGAACATTTTATACTTTTAATTTTTAGTTACAAAGGACTAAGGGTTGCAGATGGGTTCCCCATGTCCATACAGGGGAGAACGTGTCAGGGGCTGGGTGGATCCAATCCAACACACACTCACTCATACAGACACACACACACACTATATATGGGGCAAATAAGAGCATCCAATTTACCTTGAATCCATGTTTTTGGACTGTGGGAGGAAACCGGAGAACCCGGAGAAAACTCACAGGGACACGGCAAGAACATGGAAACTCCACCCAGACTGGAATTCAACACACACACCATATAGGGGCAATTTAGAGCCTTCAATTGACCTTGAGTCCATGATTTTGGACTGTGCAAATAAATTGGAGAACCCGTAAGAAAAACCCACGTGGACACGGAGAGAACATGGAAACTGCACTCAGATTGGGGGGAGGGTTCCCATGTCCATCCAGGGGAGAATGTTTTGGGCGCTGGGCTGATACACCCAGGACAGGACACCAATCTATCACTTGGCACACACACACTCTATGGGGCAAATTAATAGCATTAAATTCACCTTGAATCTATGTTTTTGGACTGTGGGGAAAAACCCTGAGGACCGCCTCTCAGCGCTAGGGATTCCCAGTTCGAATCCCCATCTGGGTGGAGTTTCTATGTTCTCCCTGTGTCCACGTGGGTTTCCTCCGAGTCCTTCGGTTTCCTCCCACAGTCCAAAAACATTGATTTAAGGTAAAATTTCTGCTCTAAATTGCCCCTATCCAAATAACCCCAAGGGGACACAGTGGCTTAGTGGTTAGCATGTTGATACACCCAGGACAGGACACACATTCAAGAAGGTTCTCCTTCAGGTCCTTGGTTCTCCTTTTTAAGCATATACAGTAGCATATATATTTAATCAACGCACACATTCATGAAGGTTCTCCTTCAGGTTCTCGGTTCTCCTTTTTAGGCATATACAGTAGCATATATATTTAATCAACGCACACATTCATGAAGGTTCTCCTTCAGGTTCTCGGTTCTCCTTTTTAAGCATATACAGTAGCATATATATTTAATCAACGCACACATTCATGAAGGTTCTCCTTCAGGTTCTCGGTTCTCCTTTTTAGGCATATACAGTAGCATATATATTTAATCAACGCACACATTCATGAAGGTTCTCCTTCAGGTTCTCGGTTCTCCTTTTTAAGCATATACAGTAGCATATATATTTAATCAACGCACACATTCATGAAGGTTCTCCTTCAGGTTCTCGGTTCTCCTTTTTAAGCATATACATTAGCATATATATTTAATCAACGCACACATCCATGAAGGTTCTCCTTCAGGTTCTCGGTTCTCCTTTTTAAGCATATACAGTAGCATATATATTTAATCAACGCACACATTCAAGAAGGTTCTCCTTCAGGTTCTCGGTTCTCCTTTTTAAGCATATACAGTAGCATATATATTTTATCAACGCACACATTAATGAAGGTTCTCCTTCAGGTTCTCGGTTCTCCTTTTTAAGCATATACATTAGCATATATATTTAATCAACGCACACATTCAAGAAGGTTCTCCTTCAGGTTCTCGGTTCTCCTTTTTAAGCATATACAGTAGCATATATATTTAATCAACGCACACATTCATGAAGGTTCTCCTTCAGGTTCTCGGTTCTCCTTTTTAGGCATATACAGTAGCATATATATTTAATCAACGCACACATTCATAAAGGTTCTCCTTTAGGTTCTCGGTTCTCCTTTTTAAGCATATACAGTAGCATATATATTTAATCAACACACATTCAAGAAGGTTCTCGGTTCTCCTTTTTAAGCTTATACAGTAGCATATATAATCAACGCACACATTCATGAAGGTTCTCCTTCAGGTTCTCGGTTCTCCTTTTTAAGCATATACAGTAGCATATATATTTAATCAACGCACACATTCATGAAGGTTCTCCTTCAGGTTCTCGGTTCTCCTTTTTAGGCATATACAGTAGCATATATATTTAATCATCGCACACATTCATGAAGGTTCTCCTTCAGGTTCTCGGTTCTCCTTTTTAAGCATATACAGTAGCATATATATTTAATCAACGCACACATTCAAGAAGGTTCTCATTCAGGTTCTCAATTCTCCTTTTTAAGCATATGCAGTAGAATATATATTTAATCAACACACACATTCAAGAAGGTTCTCCTTCAGGTTCTCGGTTCTCCTTTTTAAGCATATACAGTAGCATATATATTTAATCAACACATATTAATGCATCGCTGAAGGCTAGAACCCATGATGAAGAGGATCCACGCCGGAGAACAACCGAAAACCTCGCGGGGTTGGGAATAAAAATTGCTTTAATTAGTTCACTGCCAGTCACCCGGTTCCAAACGTTCTAATGTATTGGAATCAATTCATATTTTATCAAAATATAAAATAGAAATATAATATATATATGATGAAGGACGATGTTGCCATGGTGACAGCATCCAAAGCTATTTGAAGCTTTTTCAGACTGGTTCTCCATGCCCATACAGGGGAGAACATTTCTGGCGCTGGGCAGATAGACCCAGGACAGAACGCCAATCTATCACTGGACACACACTCACTCACACAGACACACACTATGTGGGGCAATTTAGAGCATTCGATTGACCTTGAATCCATGTTTTTGGACTGTGGGAGGAAACCGGAGAACCTGGAGGAAACCCACGAGGATACGGGGAGAACATCCTTTTTAAGCATATACAGTAGCAACCGAGAACCTTTATGAATGTGTGCATTGATTAAATATATATGCTACTGTATATGCCTAAAAAGGAGAACCGAGAACCTGAAGGAGAACCTTCATGAACGATGTTCTAGAGCGGTGGTTCTCAACTTTTTCACACTCCAAAACACACATTAATAATCTAAAACATTGAAGTAGCACCTATGTTTCTCGTGACGGAACAACGTATGTGTTTTCTCCCACAGTCCAAAAACATGGATTCAAGGTGAAGTGGCTTTTTGAAAATGCCCCTATATAATGTGTGTGTGTTGAATGACATTATATAGGGGAAATTGCCCCTATATAATGTGTGTGTGTTGAATGACAATCTGGTTGGAGTTTTTTTCTGGGTTCTCCAGTTTCCTCCCACAGTCCAAAAACATGGATTCAAGGTAAATTGGATGCTCTAAATTGCCCCTATGTAGTGTGTGTGTTGAATAACAAACTGGGTGGAGTTTCCATGTTCTCCCCGTGTCTGCATGGGTTTCTTCCAGGTTCTCTGGTTTCCTCCCACAGTCCAAAAACATGGAGTCAAGGTAAATTTGATGCTCTAAATTGCCCCTATAGAGTGTGTGTGTTGAATAACAAACTGGGTTTCCATGTTCTCACCGTGTCTGCATGGGTTTCTTCCAGGTTCTCCGGTTTCCTCCCACAGTCCAAAAACATGGATTCAAGGTAAAAAAAATTGCCCCTATATAGTGTGTTTGTGTGTTGAATGACAATCAGGGTGTTTTCCATGTTCTCCCCGTGTCCGCGTGGGTTTCCTCCAGGTTCTCCGGTTTCCTTCCACTGTCCAAAAACATGGATCATCGATTCAAGGTAAATGCGCTGCTCTAAATTGCCCCTATATAGTGTGTGTTGAATTCCAATCAGGGTAGGGATTCCATCTCCTCCCCGTGTCCACATAGGTTTCTTTCCAGTCCAAAAACTTGGATTCAAGGTAAATTTACTGCTCTAAATTGCCCTTGTAGTGTGTGTATGTGTGTGTGTGTGCGTGTGTGTGTTGAATTCCAATCAGGGTGGCGTTTCCATGTCCTCCCTTTGTCTACATGGTTTTCCTCCGGGTTCTCTGGGTTCTTCGGTTTCCTCGTGACGGAACAACGTATGTGTTTTGTCCCACAGTCCAAAAACATGGATTCAACGTGAAGTGGCTTTTTGAAATTGCCCCTATATAATGTGTGTGTGTTGAATGACAATCTGGGTGGAGTTTTTTTTCTGGGTTCTGCAGTTTCCTCCCACAGTCCAAAAACTTGGATTCAAGGTAAATTTACTGCTCTAAATTGCCCTTGTAGTGTGTGTGTGTGTGTGTGTGTGTGTGTGTGTGTGTGTGTGTGTGTGTGTGTGTGTTGAATTCCAATCAGGGTGGCGTTTCCATGTCCTCCCTTTGTCTACAAGGTTTTCCTCCGGGTTCTTCGGGTTCTCTGTTTTCCTCCCACAGTCCAAAAAACGTGCATACAATGTAAACTGAATGCTCCAAATTGCCCCATATAGTGAGTGTTTTTCTGTCTGAGTGAATGAGTGTGCCCAGCGATAAATTAGCACCCTGTCCTGGATGTGTCTGCCCAGCGCCCGAAACGTTCTCCCCTGGATGGACATGTGTGCGTTGATTAAATATATATGCTACTGTATATGCTTAAAAAGGAGAACCAAGAACCTGAAGGAGAACCTTCATGAACGATGTTCTAGAGCGGTGGTTCTAAACCTTTTCACACTCCAAAACACACATTAACAATCTAAAACGTTGAAGCAGCACCTATGTTTCTCGTGACGGAACAACGTTCTCCGAAACGTTCTCCCCTGGATGGACATGTGTGCGTTGATTAAATATATATGCTACTGTATATGCTTAAAAAGGAGAACCAAGAACCTGAAGGAGAACCTTCATGAACGATGTTCTAGAGCGGTGGTTCTTAACCTTTTCACACTCCAAAACACACATTAACAATCTAAAACGTTGAAGTAGCACCTATGTTTCTCGTGACGGAACAACGTTCTCCGAAACGTTCTCCCCTGGATGGACATGTGTGCGTTGATTAAATATATATGCTACTGTATATGCTTAAAAAGGAGAACCAAGAACCTGAAGGAGAACCTTCATGAACGATGTTCTAGAGCGGTGGTTCTTAACCTTTTCACACTCCAAAACACACATTAACAATCTAAAACGTTGAAGTAGCACCTATGTTTCTCGTGACGGAACAACGTTCTCCGAAACGTTCTCCCCTGGATGGACATGTGTGCGTTGATTAAATATATATGCTACTGTATATGCTTAAAAAGGAGAAGCAAGAACCTGAAGGAGAACCTTCATGAACGATGTTCTAGAGCGGTGGTTCTTAACCTTTTCACACTCCAAAACACACATTAACAATCTAAAACGTTGAAGTAGCACCTATGTTTCTCGTGACGGAACAACGTATGTGTTTTCTGCCCAGCGCCCGAAACGTTCTCCCCTGGATGGACATAGGCAACCCCCCCCCCCCCCCCCCCGCGACCCTAGTAGAGCATAATGCGGAATATTAAATAGGAATGCAACTTTTAAAGAAAGAATAATGTGTAAGTTAGTCAGTCTGCATTTTGGGCCATTTTTAACTTCATTATAGCTGTTGTCCTTTCTTCGCAAAATGATTCTTTGAACTTTTTACGTGCGTAGAACTGTTTGCAAATAAGCTCGGAACCATTTTAAACCCGGCCGCTTATCTACGGCGGGAGCCTGTTGGCGTGAATCGCTGAGTAAAGTCGCTTTTTTCCCCCAGCCATCCTTCAAGCTTAAAGGAGCGCTCGTTTCAGACAGCCCCACTATCTTAGCCATACGCTCGAGGCATTATCCCGATAATTTAAACAGAACCGCAGCAAAATGTGGGGATTTATGCTTCTTGCGTGAGAGAGAACCTAGAATACGGTATGAGGACTTAGAGACAAGAACCGGACATCAAACAACCCCCCAAAATGTCCAGTCAAAGGAAATACTCTATTCCACAATCTACTACGGTTGACACACTTAAACACTATATACACAGTATATGGGGCAAATTAGAGCATCCAAGATTGGGATTCAACACAAACACGGTATATGGGGCAATTTAGAAAAGCCAATTTACCTTGATTTACCTTAATTTATGTTTTTTTGGATTGTGGGAGGAAACCGGAAAACCCAAAGGAAACCCATGCAGACACGGGGAGAACATGGAAACTCCACCAATATTGGGATTCAACACAAACACTGTATATGGGGCAATTTAGAAAAGCCAATTTACCTTGATTTACCTTAATTTATGTTTTTTTGGATTGTGGGAGGAAACCGGAGAACCCAAAGGAAACCCATGCAGACACGGGGAGAACATGGAAACTCCACCAATATTGGGATTCAACACAAACACTGTATATGGGGCAATTTAGAAAAGCCAATTTACCTTGATTTACCTTAATTTATGTTTTTTTGGATTGTGGGAGGAAACCGGAGAACCCAAAGGAAACCCATGCAGACACGGGGAGAACATGGAAAGTCCACGACAGATTGGAGTACAACACACACTACATAGGGGCTATTTGGAGCATTCAATTGATCTTGAATCCACGTTTTTGGACTGTGGGAGGAAACCGGAGAACCCGGAGGAAACCCATGCAGACACGGGGAGAACATGGAAACTCCACCCAGATTGGGATTCAACACAAACACTGTATATGGGGCAATTTAGAAAAGCCAATTTACCTTGATTTACCTTAATTTATGTTTTTTTGGATTGTGGGAGGAAACCGGAGAACCTGGAGGAAACCCATGCAGACACGGGGAGAACATGGAAACTCCACCCAGATTGGGATTCAACACAAACACTGTATATGGGGCAATTTAGAAAAGCCAATTTACCGTGATTTACCTTAATTTATGTTTTTGTTGGATTGTGGGAGGAAACCGGAGAACCCGGAGGAAACCCATGCAGACACGGGGAGAACATGGAAACTCCACAACACAAACACTGTATATGGGGCAATTTAGAAAAGCCAATTTACCTTGAATCGATGGTTTTGGACTGTGGGAGGAAACCGGAGAACCCGGAGGAAACGCACGTGGACAAGGGGAGAACATGGAAAGTCCACCCAGATTGGAGTACAACACACACTTTATAGGGGCAATTTAGAGCTTTCAATTTACCTTAAATTTATGTTTTTGGATTGTGGGAGGAAACCGGAGAACCCGGAGGAAACCCATGCGGACACGGGGAGAACATGGAAACTCCACCCAAATTGGGATCTGAATCTGGATCCCCAACGCTGAGAATAGAACATGCTAACTACTACGCCTACGTTCCGCATTAATATTAAGCTGGGGGGGGGGGGGGGGGGGGCACTGGGCAGATACACCCAGGACAGGAGGGCAATTTATCACTGCACACACACACCCACACGCACTCTATATGGGGCAATTTAGAGCATTCCATTATCCTTGAATCCATGTTTTTGGACTGTGGGAAGACACCGGAGAACCCGGAGGAAACCCACGTGGACACGGGGAGAACATGGAAACTCCACCCAGATTGAGATTCGAGCGCAATTCCACCGGTGCTGAGTGGAGAACCTGCTAACCACCAATCCACCATGGCCAATGCTAATAAAAAAAAGTAAATAATTGGTGGAACACGTTCTCTCTCGCCCACGCAATTTCTCTAAAAGCACTTCAGAACCGCGAGAACGTGAGATGAAAGAGACGTGGATGTTGATACCATCGTCGAATTCTCATTTAGCTGCAGGCTAATCCAATTAGCGCCGATACACAAAGATAAGCGCGTTCCGGAGTGCGCGTGCCGAACAATTTCAAAAGCTAATAATGAACACGATCGAGTTCCCTGTTCTCTGATTGATTCAGGGACGTTCTATGTCCAGGACAGGGTGCTAATCTATCGCCGAACGCACTCACCCACACACACAGAAAAAAACCCTCTATATGGGGCAATTCGGAGCATTCACTTCACCTTGAATCCACGTTTTTGGACTGTGGGAGGAAACCGGAGAACCCGGAAGAGACCCACGCGGACACAGGGAGAACATGGAAACTCCACCCAGATTGGGATTCAACACACACATTATATAGGAGCAATTTAGAGCAGCAAATTTAGCTTGAATCCTTGTTTTTGGACTGTGGGAGGAAACCCACGTGGACTGGGTTCTCCGCTTTCCTCCCACAGTTCCAAAAACATGGATTCAAGGTAAATTGACTGCTCCAAATTGCCCAAATCTAAAATTGCCCCTGTATAGTGTGTGTGTGTAATCCAAGTTTGATATCCTAATCTGGGTGGAGTTTCCATGTTCTCCCCGTGTCCGCATGGGTTTCCTCTGGGTTCTCCGGTTTCCTCCCACAGTTCCAAAAACATGGATTCAAGGTAAATTGACTGCTCCAAATTGCCCAAATCTAAAATTGCCCCTGTATAGTGTGTATGTAATCCAAGTTCGATATCAATCTGGGTGGAGTTTCCATGTTCTCCCCATGTCTGCATGGGTTTTCTCCAAGTTCTCCGGTTTCCTCCCACAGTCCAAAAACATGGATTCAAGGTAAATTGGATGCTCTAAATTGCCCCTATATAGTGTGTGTGTGTGTGTGTGTGTTGAATTCCAATCTGGGTGGAGTCTCCATGTTCTCCCCATTTCTGCATGGGACTCCTCTGAGTTCTCCGTTTCCTCCCACAGTCCAAAAGCATGGATTCACGGTAAATTGGATGCTCTAAATTGCCCCTATATAGTGTGTGTGTTGAATTCCAAACAGGGTGGAGTTTCCATGTTCTCCCCAAGTCTGGGTTTCCTCTGGGTTCTCCGGTTTCCTCCCACAGTTCCAAAAACATGGATTCAAGGTCAATTGACTGCTTCAAATTGCCCAAATATAAAATTGCCCCTTTGTAGTGTCCCTGTATAGTGTGTGTGTGTGTGTGTGTGTGTGTGTGTGTGTGTGTGATCCAAGTTCGATATCCAAATCTGAGTGGAGTTTTAATGTTCTCCCCATGTCTGCATGGGTTTCCTCCAGGTTCTCCGGTTTCCTCCCACAGTCCAAAAACATGGATTCAAGGTAAATTAGCTGCTCTAAATTGCCCCTATATAGTGTGTGTGTTGAATTTCAAACAGGGTGACATTTCCATGTTCTCCCCGTGTCCGCGTGGGTTAGCTCCAAGTTTTCCCGTTTCAAGGTAAATTGGCTGCTCTTAATTGCCCCATATGTAAAATTGCTCCAAATAGGGTGTATATCTGTATGTGTGTGTGTGTGTGTTGTTTGTGTGAGGGTGTGCGTATCCAGTGATAGATTGGTGTCCTGTCCTGGGTATATCTGCCCAGCGCCCGAAACGTTCTCCCCTGGATGAGCATGGGGAACCCCAAGATGATGAATGAATGAATGAATGAATGAATGGCGTGGGGGTGTGGTAGGTCAGTGGTTAGGGTATTGAGCTATCAATCAGAAGGTTGGGGGTTCGAGCCCCAGGTCCACTAACATTACCAGTGTGGGTCCTTGAGCGAGAACCTTAACCCTCAATGTTCCGGAAAAGATCAGATGTAAATGTGTTTTTATCACAGTGACCGAATACAAAGGAAATCCGGGAATCGAACCCGGGTTTGCTGAGCATGCACCACCACGCTGGCAACTGCAACATGAAAGCATTTACAAAAGACACTCCGTCCTCAATGGACTGAAGACGAAATGACAGACACGGACACAGAGTTAGAGAACGAGCTGATTTCATTTCACAGCTTAACCCTGAGACGATGCTGCCCTCTGCTGGACAAGGCACGTCTACACATGTACCCACACACACACACACACACACACACGCACACACACACACACACACACACACACACACACACTGCAATCTGCAATCAATTAGAAAAATATTTTATTCATTCATTCATTATCTCCCGCTTTATCCTCTATTAGGGTCGCGGTGGGGTTCCCCATGCCCATCCAGGGGAGAACGTCTCAGGCGCTGGGCAGATACACCCAGGACAGGACGCCAATCCATCACTGGGCACACACTCACTCACACACACACACTCTATATGGGGCAATTTGGAGAACTCAATTGACTTGATCCATGTTTTTGGACTGTGGGAGGAAACCGGAGAACCCGGAGGAAACCCACGCAGACACGGGGAGAACATGGAAACTCCACCCAGATGGGGATTCGAACCGGGAATCCCTAGTGCTGAGAGGAGAACATGCTAATCACTAAGCCACAGTGCCGCCCAATTAGGAAAATATTCATTCATTCATTCATTCATTATCTCTCGCTTTATCCTCTATTAGGGTCGCGGTGGGGTTCCCCATGCCCATCCAGGGGAGAACGTCTCAGGCGCTGGGCAGATACACCCAGGACAGGGCGCCAATCCATCGCTGGGCACACACTCACTCACACACACACACTCTATATGGGGCAATTTGGAGAACTCAATTGACTTGATCCATGTTTTTGGACTGTGGGAGGAAACCGGAGAACCCGGAGGAAACCCACGCAGACACGGGGAGAACATGGAAACGCCACCCAGATGGGGATTCGAACCGGGAATCCCTAGCGCTGAGGGGAGAACATGCTAACCACTAAGCCACCGTGCCGCCTAGAAAAATATTTAAAATTCAAAATTAATTTGTTCATTATCTTTATCCTCTACTAGGGTTGCGGGGGGGAAGGGGGGGGGTTCCCCATGTCCATCCAGGGGAGAACGTTTCGGGTGCTGGGTAGATACACCCAGGATAGGATGCCAAATTAATACTGGTATATACACCCAATACAGGGGCAATTTAAGATATGGGGCAATTTAGAGCATTCAATTTTACCTTAAATCAATGTTTTTGTACTATGGACATGAACATGGAGACTACACCCGGATTGGGATTTCAACCTGGATCACACACAGACATACACACTATATGGGGCAATTTAGAGAATCCAATTTACCTTGAGGCGGCACGGTGGCTTAGTGGTTAGCACGTGGTTAGCCTCTCAGCGCTAGGGATTCCCTGTTCGAATCCCCATCTGGGTGGAGTTTCCATGTTCTCCCCGTGTCTGCGTGGGTTTCCTTCGGGTTCTCCGGTTTCCTCCCACAGTCCAAAAACATGGATCAAGTCAATTGAATTCTCAAAAATTGCCCCATATAGAGTGTGTATGTGTGAGTGAGTGAGTGTGTGCCCAGCAAGGATTGGCGCCCTGTCCTGGGTCTATCTGCCATGCGCCTGAGACGTTCTCCCCTGGATGGGCATGGGGAACCCCACCGCGACCCTAATAGAGGATAAAGCGGGAGATAATGGATGAATGAATGAATTTACCTTGAATGAAACATCAAATTTTGTATGTATTAATATTTATCCTCTACTGGGGTCTTGGTTATGGGGGGGGGTCCCTATGCCCATGCAGGGGAGAACCTTTTCAGTCACAGGACAGGGAACCCAGTGGAAACCCACGTGGACGCGGGGAGAACATGGAAACTCCCTCCTGTTCGGAATTCAACACACACACTATATAGGGGCAATTTAGAGCATCCAAATTACCTTGAATCCATGTTTTTGGACTGTGGGAGGAAAACGGAGAACCCGGAGGAAACCCATGCGGAGACAGCGAGAACATGGAAACTCCACCCAGATTGGGATTTGAATCTGGACCCCCAGGGCTGAGAGGAGAACATGCCAACCACTAAGCCTCCATGCCGCCCTTGTTGGAAACTTTCATCCATCCATTATTTTCCACTTTATCCTCTATTAGGGTTCCAAGGGGTGTATCTTTGTGAGGGGGGGGGGGTTCTCCATGCCCATTTAGTGGAGAACGTTTCGGGCGCTGGGCAGATACACCCAGGACAGGATGCCAATGTATTGCAGGGCACACACACACACACACACACACACACACACACACACTATATAGGGGCAATTTAAAGCATCCAATTCACCTTGAATCCATGCCTGTTCTCCATGCCTGTTCATCATCTCTTATTGGTTCTCTCTACTACTATTATGCCGAAGAACCTGTAATACAAAAATAACGTCCAAAAACATAGATACAAGGTAATTTGGATGCTCTAAATTGCCCCTATAGAGTGTGCGTGCTGAATTACAATCAGAATGGCATTTGTATGTTCTCCCTTTGTCTGTGTGGGTTTCCTCTGGGTTCTCCGGTTTGTTCCCACAGTCCAAAAGCATGGATTCAAGGTAATTTGGATGCTCTAAATTGCCCCTATATAGTGTCTGTGCTGAATTAAAACAAGAATGGCGTTTGTATGTTCTCCCTTTGTCTGTGTGGGTTTCCTCTGGGTTCGCCAGTTTGTTCCCACAGTCCAAAAGCATGGATTCAAGGTAATTTGGATGCTCTAAATTGCCCCTATATAGTGTCTGTGCTGAATTAAAACAAGAATGGCGTTTGTATGTTCTACCTTTGTCTGCGTGGGTTTCCTCTGGGTTCCCCGGTCCTGGGTGTATCTGCCCAGCGCCCGAAAGGTTCTCACCTTGAATCCATGTTTTTGGACTGTGGGAGGAAACCGGAAAACCCAAAGTTGGGTGGTTCTCCATGCCTGTTCATTGTCCCTCATTGGTTCTCTCTACTACTGTTTTGCCGAGGAACCTGTAATACAAAAATAACGTCCAAAAACATGGATTCAAGGTGAATTAGCTGCCCTTAATTTACCCATTTCAAAATTCTAAAGTGTATTTAAAGCTCTAAAACAATGGAATGTCCCAAGAACCTTAGAACGCTGAGATTGACGATGCGGACGAGTTACGGAACGCTTTTACAACTTCCGCCAAGAAGTTCAGGTAGAAGAAATGGGTCTTAACCTTGAAATGTGGTTAGCATGTTCTCCTCTCAGCGCTGGGGATCCAATCTGGGCGGAGTTTCCATGTTCTCTCAGTTTCCACGTGGGTTTCCTCCAGGTTCTCCTATTTCCTGCCACAATCCAAAACATGGAAGCAAGGTAAATTGGCTGCTCTTAATTACCCCATATCTACAATTGCCCCATATAGTGTGTATGTCTGTGTGTGATCCAGGTTGGAATCCCAATCAGAATGGCATTTGCATGTTCTCCCCATGTCTGGGTGGATTTCGAACAGGTTTTCCGGTTTCTTCCCACAGTCCAAAAGCATGGATTCAAGGTAATTTGGATACTCTAAATTGCCCCTATATATTGTATGTGCTGAATTCCAATCAGAGTGGCATTTGCATGTACTCCTCGTGTCTGCGTGGGTTTCCAACAGGTTCTCCAGTTTCTTTCCACAGTCCAAAAGCATGGATTCAAGGTGATTTGGATACTCTAAATTGCCCCTATATATTGTATGTGTTGAATTCCAATCAGAGTGGAGTTTGCATGTTCTCCCCGTGACCACGTGGGTTTTCACCTAGTTCTCCGGTTTCTTCCCACATTCCAAAAACATGAATTCAGTGTGAATTGGCCTCTTAAAATTGCCCCTATATAGTGTGTGCACTGAATTCCAAACAGGGTGGCCTTTGCCAAAAATATGGATTCAAGGTAATTTGGATGCTCTAAATTGCCCCTATATAGTGTGTGTGTGTGTGTGTGTGTGTGTGTGTGTGTGCCATGCCATACATTGGTGCTCTGTCCTGGGTGTATCTGCCCAGCGTCCGAAACGTTCTCCCCTTGATGGGCATGGGGAACCCCCCCCCCCCCCCAATCGAGACCCCAGTAGAGGATAAATATTAATAAATACAAAATTTTAATCATAGTCCGAAGTTTCAAACCAGGGGATTTATTATTCATTCATTCATTATCTCCCGCTTTATCCTTTATTAGGCTCGCGGTGGGGTTCCCCATGCCCATCCAGGGAAGAACGTCTCGGGCGCTGGGCAGACACACCCAGGACAGGGTGCCAATCCATCGCTGGGCACACACTCACTCACACAGACACACTCTATATGGGGCAATTTGGAGAACTCAATTGACTTGATCCATGTTTTTGGACTGTGGGAGGAAACCGGAGGACCCGGAGGAAACCCACGCGGACACGGGGAGAACATGGAAACTCCACCCAGATGGGGATTCGAACCGGGAATCCCTAGCGCTGAGAGGCGAACGTGCCAACCACTAAGCCACCGTGCCGGGATTTTTTATATTTTATTATAAAGTAGCTTACCGTAAAATAAATAACTTTTTATTACAATTTAAAATTGGAATGGAAGAGCGTTCTCCCACAAGGCTCCTCAATTTTGGAATAGCCTTACTGTTCGTGATTCTGTATCACTATCAATCTTTAAAAATAAATTAAAAACACATTTATTTAATCTTGTGTTTAATTAATCCCCTGTAGATAAAGATGTAGATCTCAGGCTTGGCTGTGTTGGGGGGTAATCTGTGATCAGTGTATGCTGGCGTTTCACCTCTTCACCCACCTCATCATTAATGGGGGGGTGTGGCGCTGAAATGATGCTGTTCCGGGGCGCCATCTCAACTATGTCATCTGCAGTATCTGCCTCTTTTAGTTCTGCTGCTCTAGTCAGTGATGCCGGAGTCACATACTGCACTGTGTCAATTAATTACTTATTAATTAAATGCTCTGCTATTAGCTCTAACTGCCTTCTTTGTCTGTTTCTTTTGAGGTGTCCCCCGGCTTCCTGGAGATCTTCATCCATGGCTCTGCTGACGAATACTGGATGGAACCTGACAAGGCGGTCCTGCAGGACGCTCCCTAATGGACTCACATATAGTTTTTCAGTTGTTAGTTTTTCCATTTGTTTAATATCTGTACATAGCTGTCCTACACTGTTGTTGCTGCCTGACCGCTCAAGGAGGAGGAGTCCCCCACTGAGTCTTGGTCCTCACAAGATTTCTTCCTTAAATAACAACATAACAGGGAGTTTTTTCTTGCCACTGTCTCTTTAGCTTGCTCTTTGGGGGTTTAAAGGCTTTTCATTCTGTAAAGCTGCTTTGTGACAATGTACTGTTGTAAAAAGCTCTATATAAATAAATAACTTGAAGTTAACTTGAACTTAAAATGAGTATAAAATCAACGACAAGAGTAAAGTTTAATACTAAGAAAAAAAAAACAGTTTGATGTTTGCGCTTTCGATTAGAGCTGTGCGGATCGATACAAATATCGATAATATCGATACCAACGCTGGTATTGGTATTGAACAATACTTGCGTAAAAAGATCGATACTCAAGTTTTTTGTGTGTGAAAATTCCTTTTTTATTGTTTTGCCTAAGAACAATTCTATTTGAAAAAAAGAAACAAAGAAAGAAAAAACTGTCTAGTGAGGGGAGCATTTTTACTTTATATTTGTATTGTCGTTTCTCCTTTTGTACCTCAAAAATATATATTTTCCTCACGTTAAAGCAAACTTTGTTTTATTACTGTTCCATTGTTTCTAAGCAAAGATGTTGATTGGGATACATTATTTTGTTGTCACCTACAATGTTTGGCGAAATTCTATACTAGGTCTTTTGGATCAATGAAGCTTAAATATTAAAAAGTATTGGTATCGGTATCGAATATCGCGATATTGGCCCTGTATTTAATAATAATAATAATAATAATAATAATACATTTTATTTCATAGGCGCCTTTCTGACACTCAAGGACACCTTACAGTTTACAATTGGATATAAAAAAAAAATAATGATAATAATAATAATAAATAAAATAATAAATTATGACAACATTAAAACAATTTAACAAAAGAAGACAGAATAAAACAATTATAGGGCATATGCAGTTTTAAAAAGATGGGTTTTCAATGAGGACATGAATAGTGAGGGTGAGTCTATGTTCCGAATGTGTGGTGGTAGAGAATTCCAGAGAGGAGGTGCTGAATGGCTAAAGGCTCTACCCCCCATGGTGGAGAGACGAGCAACGGGAACAGTCAGGTGGATGGAAGAGGAGGATCTGAGAGAGCGGGAGGGAGTAGCGATATTAATGAGGTCTGAGAGATATGGAGGAGAGAGATTGTGAATGGCCTTAAAAGTGAGCATCAGGATTTTATAGTCAATGCGGTATTTTATGGGAAGCCAGTGAAGCTGTTGCAGGACAGGGGAGATATGGTTAGTAAACGGGGTTCTTGTGATGATGCGGGCAGCTGAATTCTGGACCAGTTGAAGCTTATGAAGGGATTTTTGGGGAAGACCAGAGAGAAGAGAGGAGCAGTAGCTCAGTGGTTAGGGCATTGGGCTATCAATCTGGGATGGCGGTTCACCAGGCCACTGCAGTTACCAGTGTGGGTCCTTGACAAGGCCCTCAACCCTCATTGCTCCAGGGGCTGTGATGAACCCTGTGTTTTACCTTGTAAGTCGCTTTTGGATAAAAGCGGATAAATGACCAAATGTAAATGAGAAGGAATTACGTAATCAAGACGGGATGTCACCAGGCTATGGACAAGGAGGCGTGGTGTGTGGGGTGAGGGAGGGGCGGAGGCGGTTGATATTTCGGAGATGAAAGTAAGCAGAGCGAGTGACGTTGTTAATGTGTGATTGGAATGATAGAGTACTGTCGAGGATGACACCCAGACTCTTGACCTGTACAGAGGGTGCAACAGAGGAGTTGTCAATGTTTATAGAGAAACTGTCAATTTTGGATAGTGATGATTGATG
>JAFMOC010000406.1:455000-462500 GCA_019802505.1 Corydoras sp. C115 | reverse complement strand
CTAAATTACAGAATGCAGTTTATAAAAAACATCAGGAAAATTATTTATTGTATATCACACATTGATACGAATGTAAAGTGCTCAGAGGCATGCATAATGGCTCGTCCAATCAGATTTAAGGACCAGAACTACCAGTGTTAGGCCTAACGCATAGTGGCGTGATTGGTTGGTCTTCTGTTATGTAATCTAGTCTGTTTTTTCAAGTGAACACTGGTCACTGAGTAATAGGATTCCAATTTTTCTAACAACCAAGGACTGCCATCTAGTGGCTAAATTATATAATGGGGTTTGTGATTTATTCCCAATAATACACAACCTCGGTGTCGTATTGCATTTATAAAATGCTTACAAACACACAATAATAAAAAACGTGTTGTTAAAATCAAAATTGTGACGTAATCTAGTCCATTTTTTCAAGTGAGCGGTGGTCACTGAGTAACAGGATTGTGGTTTCTCTACCAGTCAAGCACTGCCATCTAGTGGCCAAGTTATAGAATGAAGTTTATTAAAAACATTGCGGAAATAATGTGTTGTATATCACGCATTGATACAAATGTGAAGCGCTCAGAGGTGTGCATTATGGCTCGTCCAATCAGATTTAAGGACCAGAATTACCGTAGTGGACGTGTAGTGGAGTGATGTTACAACTTTCCTGTGATTTATTTACAGTAATACACAACTATTAGTGCTGTATTGTGTTTATAAAATGCTTACAAACACACTATAATAATACAAAAAAACAATGTTGGATTCAGAAATGCATTTATTAAAAGCGAAACTGTTTATTTATTGGTCTTCTGCGACGTAATCTATCGTTTTTTGAAGTGGACGCTCGCGCTGAGTAACAGGCTTCTGGATTCCCTAACAATCATTGCCATCTAGTGGTCAAATTACAGAACAAACTCGTTGTGAGTTAGCTCACTCTTTATTAATTTGTATTGTATGATTAAAAATGTATTGATAGAAATGTGAAGCGCTCAGAGGTGTGCATTATGGTTGTTACGGCTGGACGAACATCTATGCCAATAAGATTTAAGCACCAGACTTGGCTATTTTCTTCCTTTAAATGCTCTGTGATTGAATCCTCTTCGTTCTTTTTGTCAACCTGATTCCGTCTAGCTGAAGGAGCTGGAGGAGGAGTGGGCGAAGCTACCAAACTCGGCCCCCAAACAGAGCCGCTTCCTCCGCTCACAGCAGGACCTCAAAGCGAAATTCGAACAACAGCAGAATCATCCTAAAGGAGATGGAGACGAAGAAGGTAGTCCGTCTGATCGTGAGTGGTTTGAAATAATGGCGTCGATAGCCTTTTGTTTTACTAGGTTAAATTATTATTTTTTATTAGGTAACACGGAGGACGCGGCGCCGGCAGTCGATGCGTATGAGCTGCTGGAAGGGGTGGAGATTCTCTCTAAACTACCCAAGGACTTCTACGAAATGATTGTAAGAAATCGTGTCTGATTTTAAATCTGAACGCTAATCGCCGAGTAACAGGGTTCCGGTTTCTCTACCAATTTACATCAAATTACAGAACCCAGCTTATATATATATTAAAAATAAACTTTGGGAAAATACAGTACATCATGCATTGTCACTGTCAATGATGTGCCGACTGGACAGCCAGCTCAGCCAATCAGATTTAAGGAAGTTTTTAATCCCGAATAATGGCATTTCAATTGACAATCATTTTCCAGGAGTCGAAAAAGTGGCAGGAGAGGAAGGGGGCATTGGAAGCTCTGGAAGCGCTTGCCAAGAACCCAAAGCTGGAGGGCGGCGAGTACGGTGACGTTGTCAAAGCGTTAAATAAGGTACAACTCCTGAAATACGAAGTCAACGTAACCACGTAATGATTTAATGGTGTATTTACTGCCTTATTTTTGCTGCACAATCTCGATAAATGCACCGACGCTAGTATCGTCTTAAAGGGTTCTGTAACTATTGTTAAATATTTTGTTAAATTGTTAAATATGTCAACTATTGTTTTTTTTTTTTTTTTTTTGTTTTTGTTTTTGGCTTTATTTCTAGATCATTGGTAAGGACACCAACGTCATGTTGGTCACTATTGCTGCCAAATGTGTCGCCGGACTCGCCACTGGCCTCCGGAGGAAGTTCGGTTCTTACGCAGGACATGTGGGTTCTTTTTCAAAGTGATACGCTAGTTTTTAGTTTGATGAATGTTGAGATTGATGCGCTTACGATGTTTATCGTTGCAGTTGGTGCCGACAATTTTGGAGAAGTTTAAGGAGAAGAAGGTTCAGGTGGTGCAGGCGTTGCAGGAAGCCATTGATGCAGTGTTCCTCTCGGTGAGATTCTGATTCTCTAAAACCCCTTAACCCCAACCCCCCATGCATATCCAGGGGAGAACGTTTCGGGCGCTGGGCAGATGCACCCAGGACAGGACACCGATCCATCACTAGGAACACTCACTCAGGTTCACACTATATGGGGCAATTAAGAGCATTTTAATTCAATTGACCTTAAATCCATGTTTTTGGACTGTGGGAGGAGAACACATGCAGAAACGGTGTGAACGTTTCTGTCGCTGGGGAGATACACCCAGGACAGGATGCCAAGCGATCACTGGTCACACACACTCACTCACTCAAACACACACACTATATGGGGCAATTTGAAACATTCAATTTACCTTAAATGCCCATCCAGGGGAGAACGTTTCGGGCGCTGAGCACCCAGGACAGTACGCCAATCTAACACTGGACACACATTCACTCACTCAGACGCACTCTATATGGGGCAATTTGGAGAATTCAGTTGACTTGAATCCATGTTTTTGGACTGTGAACATCCATCCATTATCTTCCGCTTTATCCTCTATTAGGGTCGCAGGGGGGTTCCCCATGCCCATCCAGGGGAGAACGTTTCGGGCGCTGAGTAGATACACCCAGGACAGGGCACTAATCTATCACTTAACACACTCTATATGGGGCAATTTGGAAAAGGGGGCATGGCTAAACTTTTGTCTGCTACAGTACGTAGTACTTTGTAGTTCTACAATGACATTCTGTAGTCCATCTGTTTGGGGTCTACAGTACATACTGTGTACTCTGTTCTAATGGTCAGAACCCCAATAGTAGAACCACAGAGCAGGGATTATTTGGTCCTATCCCAGCAGTGTCACTGAGGTGTTTAAATGAAACTCCAGCTGCACTAGAACCCCCTCACTGCATCAGTGTCACTGCAGAACTGACTATAAACAATCCACCACCCAGATTCTACCTGTTCTGTGATGGAGAACCAACATGGGACTAACAAAAACCCAGAACACAGATGGACTACATTCTGGAATTGTAGAACTACAAAGTCCATCTTTATGGTAAGTGGAGAAATACAGTAACAGTCAGAAGGTTGGCCACGCCCCCTTTTGCTCAACCCGTTCTCCATGTTCTCAGTTCCACTTACTGTAAAGATGGACTTTGTAGTTCTACAATGACATTCTGTAGTCCATCTGTTTGGGTTCTACAGTACATAATGTGTACTCTGTTCTAATGGTCAGAACCCCAATAGTAGTAATAGGGATTATTTGGTGGGTGCATTATTCCTATCCCAGCAGTGTCACTGAGGTGTTTAAATGAAACTACAGCAGCACTGCTGCACTAAACACTGTGTGTGTGTTTCAGACCACGCTGCAGAACGTGAGTGAAGACGTTTTGGGTGTGATGGACAACAAAAACCCGTCTGTCAGGCAGCAGGCGACGCTCTTCCTCGCCAGGAGTTTCCGCCATTGCACTCCAACCACGCTTCCGAAATCCCTCCTCAAACCCCTGTGTGGTGCTCTGCTGAAGGTAAACTCCTGCCGCTCTCGGGATGTTCTCCAGCTTTGATGCTTTCTGGCAAACGCATCGGTTCTGAAAAGAAATGCAGCCAGATGAATATTACTGACCTGTTTAAAATTTTGTTATTTGTATCTTCATAGCAAGTGAACGATTCTGCCCCTGAGGTTCGGGATGCAGCGTTCGAGGCTTTGGGCACAGCGATGAAGGTGGTCGGGGAAAGGGCGGTTAACCCCTTCCTGGCTGATGTTGACAAACTGAAAGTGGAAAAAGTAAGCAAACTTTAAAAAAAAAAATGTGTATATGTATGTGTGTGTGTGTGTGTGTATATATATGTTTGCATATTTGTGTGTAAATATACACAAATACATGCATGCAATACTGTGTGTATGTATATGTATGTATATGTGTGTGTGTGTGTGTGTGTGTTCATTCACTATCTCCCGCTTTATCCTCTATTAGGGTCGCGGTGGGGTTCCCCATGTCCATCCAGGGGAGAACGTCTCGGGCGCTGGGCAGATAGGGGCCCAGGACAGGGCGCCAATCCATCGCTGGGCACACACTCACTCACTCAAACACACTCTATATGGGGCAATTTTGAGAATTCAATTGACTTCATCCATGTTTTTGGACTGTGGGAGGAAACCGGAGAACCCGGAGGAAACCCACGCAGACACGGGGAGAACATGGAAACTCCACCCAGATGGGGAGTTGAACCGGGAATCCCTAGTGCTGAGAGGCGAATGTGCTAACCACTAAGCCACCGTGACGCTGTGTGTGTGTGTGTGTGTATGTATGTATATATATATATATATATCTCATGTTATACTTGTGTGTGTATGTATGCACACAGGCTTTGTATTGTATACATAGGTGTGTATATTTATATAAAAAATGTGTGTATGCAAACATTTGTGTATATATGTTTACAATACTGTGTGTATATATACGTGATATAGCTGTACTTGTATAACTTCTTTGTGTATAATATTATTTTTGAAAACGATTTGGGTGGATATATTCAGCAGCACTGATCTTCTCAGCTGTCCTCACAGCATGCAATGGTTTACCGCCTCTTGGTTCTCTCGTGGAACCATACGGGGTTGGTGGTGCTGCTCAACTGAGCCACATTCTTGTTGTTGATGTCCAATGTGGTCGACTTTGTTTCTAACAGATTAAGGAATGTTCTGAGAAGGTGGAACTGGCTGGAGGGAAGAAAGCTGCAGGGTCAGTGAAGGAGAAGAGCTCCTCCAACCCTGAGCCTGCCGCTGCAGCACCAACCAAACCCACCAGTGTACCCACCAAGAAGCCGTCCACCACCAACCCTGCCAAGGTAAGTGTTCCAGTCCTTCTAAACATGTACTGTTTCTGGACGGTGTGCAGAAACTTTGTTCCCAATGGTCAGGACCAAAGAACGGCTATTATTTGGTTGGTGCATTTATTCCTTTCCCAGCAGTGTCACAAATATTTACAGTTTAGTCACGGGGGGTTCCCCATGCACATCCAGAGGAGAACGGTTCTAGCACTGGGCAGATATAGCCAGCACAGGGCGCCAATCCATCACTGGGCACCCACTCAGTTATGCAGGCACATGCTATATGGGGCAATTTGGAGCATTCAAGTTACCTAGAGTCCATGTTTTTGGACTGTGGGAGGAAACCGGGGAACCCTGAGGAAACCCATGCGGACACAGGGAGAACATGGAAACTCCGCCCAGATTGGGATTCAAATCTGAGATCCCAGGCACCAATCTATTACTGGACACAACACACTTACTCTATATGGGGCAATTTATAGAGTTCAAGTTACCTAAATCCATGTTTTTGGACTGTGGGAGGAAACCAGAGAACCTGGAGGAAACCCACGCAGACATGGGGAGAACATGGAAACTCCCACCCACATCGGGATTCGAACCTGGATCATGCCCATCCAATGATGAACGTTTCTGGTGCTGGGTAGATACACCCAGGACAGGGTGCCGATCTATCACTGGGCAAACACTGTATATGGGGCAATTTGTAGCATTTGATTTACCTTGAATCCTTGTTTTTGGACTGTGGGAGAAAACCAGAGAACTCTGAGAAAACCTATGCAGACATGGGGAGGACATGGGAGCTCCACCCAGATTGTTGGAGGAAACCCGTGTGGACACAGGGTGACTGTTGAAACTCCACCCAGATTGGGATTCGAACCTGGAATCCTAGGCGCAAATCTATCACTGGACACACACACATACTCTATATGGGGCAATTAAAAGTGTTCAATTTGCCTAAGTCTGTTTTTGGACTGTGGGAGGAAACCCACAGGGAGAACATGTAAACTCCGCCCAGCTCGGGATTCGAACCTGGATCATACTAATCCACCGTACCACCCCTCCCTCCTCCATCATATACCTCCCTAAACCCTTAGTTTTGTCGTTATTTTAATGTATGACACCTTAATCTCCGTTTAGCCCTCAGTTCCTGGCAAAAAAGGCAAACCTGCTGCACCTAAAGGAGGTGCCGCTGCTGCCAAAAGCAAGAAAGTCGAGAACAAGGAGGCGACTGAGGCAGAGCTATCGGTAAACTCAATTCATTTGGTTCATTTAAAGTGTTAGAGCTGCCGTGTGATCGCGTGATTTTTATTTCTGGTATCTATTAATTGATTTTTAATTTTTTTTATTATAATATTTCAGTTGGAGGTCTCAGAGGAAAAAGCCGCCGCCGTCCTCCCTGCATCCTGTACAGAAATGCTGGACAGTGCAAACTGGAAGGAAAGGGTAGCGGCCATGGAGGAGTTCCTCAAAGTAATAGAGCTGCTTTTGTTCTAAAAAAAATATATATTAATAAATAATAATGATTAAAATTATTGCATAAAAAAGAACTCTAACCTGCGTGTTTCCTGTACAAATTAGATTTTACTATAAAAGAATTAATTGATCTAAATGTATAATTAAATATAATTGTTATTGTTATTTTATTATAATAATTTTTTTATTATTATTATATAATAATCACAAAAAAGAACCCTAACGTGTGTTTCCTTTACAAATTAAATTTTACTATAAAATAATTAATTGATCTAAATGTATAATTAAATATAATTATTATTGTTGTTTTATTATAATTATTTGTACATTTTTATTATATAATAATCACAAAAAAAGAACCCTAATCTGCGTGTTTCCTTTACAAATTAGATTTTACTGTGAAATAATAATTGATCTATATAAATAGTTACTTGAGCTTATAAATAATAAATGATTAATTTATCTAATAAATAATTGATTGGCAGATTTGCACTGTATCACTTACTATAATTTAACAGTTGACAGAATAAATTGATCCATTTAGATTTTCATTTTATTACTGTTATTAGTTAATAATAATAATAATATTATTGGCAGCATGGTGGCTTAGTAGTTAGCACGTTCTCCTCTCGGCGCTAGGGATTCCCGGAAATTGGAGTTTGCATGTTCTCCCCGTGTGGGTTTCCTCTGGGTTCTCCGGTTTCCTCCCACAGTCCAAAAACATGCATCAAGGTCAATTGAGTTCTCCAAATTGCCCCATTTTCAATTTCAAGTGGATTTACTTTTATTGTATTTGTTATATTTATATTATATATTTATTTTATTATTTGTTTGTCAGGCTTTAGACATGATGGACAGTAAAGACATGCCCTGCCAGGCCCTTGTACGTTTGCTGGCCAAGAAACCCGGTTGGAAGGAAACTAA
>JAFMOC010000406.1:365000-452500 GCA_019802505.1 Corydoras sp. C115 | reverse complement strand
CCCTGCCTTAAAAGGACCAGCTAACATCGTTTCAGTGATTGCTTCATTAACACAGGTGTGGGTGTTGATGAGGACAGGGCTGGAGATCAATCTGTCATGATTAAGCAAGAATGACAACACTGGACACTTTAGAAGGAGGCTGGTGCTTGGCATCATTGTTTCTCTTGTTAAGCATGGTTATCTCTAAAGAAACACGTGCAGTCATCTTGCACTGCACAAAAATGGTCTAACAGGGAAGAGTATCACAGCTAGAAAGATTGCACCTCAGTCAACATTCTATCGCATCATCAAGAACTTCAAGGAGAGAGGTTCCATTGTTGCTAAAAAGGCTCCAGGGCGCCCAAGAAAGACCAGCAAACGCCAGGACCGTCTCTTAAAAGTATTTCAGCTGCGGGATCGGGCTACCAGCAGTGCAGAGCTTGCTCAAGAAGGCAGCAGGCAGGTGTGAGTGCATCTGCACGCACTGTGAGGCGGAGACTCTTGGAGCAAGGCCTGGTCTCGAGGAGGGCAGAAAATAAGCCACTTCTCTCCAGAAAAAAACATCAGGGACAGACTGATTCTGCAAAAGGTACAGGGTGTGGACTGCTGAGGACTAGGATAAAGTCATTTTCTCTGATGAATCCTCTTTCCGATTGTTTGGGACATCTGGAAAACAGCTTATTTGGAGAAGACGAGGTGAGCGCTACCACCAGTCTTGTCTCATGCCAACTGTAAAGCATCCTGAAACCATTCATGTGTGGGGTTGCTTCTCAGCCAAGGGAATCGGCTCTCTCAGTCTTGCCTAAAAACACAGCCATGAATAAAGAATGGTACCAGAATGTCCTCCGAGAGCAACTTCTAACTACATGGCTCAAGGAACAAAACAGAGATTTTGGATCCATGGTCTGGAAACTCCCCAGATCTTAATTCCCTTGAGAACTTGTGGTCAATCATCAAGAGACGGGTGCACAAACACAAACCTACACATTCTGACAAAATGCAAGCATTGATTGTGCAAGAATGGACTGCTATCAGTCAGCATTTGGTCCAGAAGTTGATTGAGAGCATGCCAGGGAGAATTGCAGAGGTCCTGAAGAAGAAGGGTCAACACTGCAATCATATTATGAGTAACAAAAGCTTTTATTGACCGTTAGAACGAGTTAATGCAGCAAGTCAATATTTGCAATTATATTTCTGTATGTGATAAAAACATGACACACATAAAAACCAGAGGGCAGCAGATCATGTGAAAATATAATTGTGTCATTCTCAAAACTTTTGGCCATGACTGTACACAAACATGTGTATGTATTATATGTAACACATGTATGTTTTTTTTTTTTTTTCTTTATTATTTTTTATGTGTAATCATCGTGTGTGTTTGTAATATACATTATATATAAAGAATTATTTTTTCCCACAATGATGCCTCTTGTACATCGTGGTACTATCTCCTGGGAGATGCCTGTGTCGTTTCTGGTCAAAAATAAAATTGCTGGTTGAGTAAAAGTAAATTTAAGTCAAAAATTGCCAAGGGTATGAATAATTTCGGGCTTGACTGTATATCGTATGTGTTTTTTTATATATATATATATATATATATATATATATATATATATATATATATATATATATATATAAGTGACTGTAGTTGACGCAGTGTTGTTCCTCAGTCTGTAAGAACAGCGGCGATCTCTCTGCTGGCGGTGATGTATCTCTACATGGGGGCTTCTCTCCGAATGTTCTTCGAGGATGAGAAAGCTGCACTGCTCTCGCAAATCGATGCAGAGTTTGAAAAGGTGGGCTTGTGTTTTTTTTTTTTTTTTTTTTTTTTTTTATTTTTTATTTATTGTTTTATATGTATATGGTTCATTACATGTAGCTGTTTTTAATTTATTATTTTAAAAAATATTTTTATTCTTTTGGCCGGTAGATGAAAGGCCAGACTCCTCCCGCTCCGTTCAGAGGTTTATCCAAATCTGCTGATGGTGCAGGAGAAGAGGACGGTGATAAAGATGAAAGTGTGGACGTTGTGGATCTCTTGCCACGATCTGATATCAGGTAAGTCTTTGATGCGGGGGGGGGTTGGGGGGGGTATTGATTATATTCACATCAACACATTATATCACAGGTGTCCAATCATTTTGCAAAGAGGGACAAATTCATGATTTCATTGGATGATGTGAAGATGTTCGGGGGCTGATGGTTCCTTTTCACCGCAAAAGTTATAAAATAATCTATTGCTGGGCAACGCTCTCTCACTTACACACTTTTGAAGCATTTTAGAGCATTAATTCACCTTGAATCCATGTTTTTGGACTGTGGGGAGAACATGGAGGCAACCCACAGGAGAACATGAAAAGGGTTCCCCATGCCCATCCAGGGGAGAACATTTCGGGTGCTGGGCAGATACACCCAGGACAGGACACTAATACAACGCTGGGCACACACTCCCTCACACTAACACACACTATATAGGGGCAATTTAAAACATTTACTTCAGATTGAATCCTTGTTTTTGGACTGTGGGTGGAAACCAGAAAACTCGGAGGATCATGGAAACTAGCGCTGAGAGGAGAACATGCTAACCACTAAGCCACCATGCCGCCTCACATATTATAATAATTGATTTTCTCATGTCATTATCTCTCGCTTAATCCTCTTTGAGGGTCACGGGATGGGGGGGGTGGGGGGTCGTCATGCCAATCCAGGGGAGAACGTTTCGGGCGCTGGACAGATACACCCAGCACAGGACGCCGGGCACACACTCACACACACACACACACACTATATAGGGGCAATTTAGAGCATTTAATTTACCTTCAGTCCATGTCTTTGGACTGTGGGAAGAACCCAGAGGAAACCCACGGGGAGAACATGGATTAGGAACTCCACCCAGATTATGATTCGAACCTGAATCGGGGGGGTTGTCAATGTTCCAAGCTGCCAAATGCACCTTTATAGAATGACCAGTGTTCATTCATTATGTTCCACTTAACACTCTATTAGGGTTGCAAAAGGGTTCCCCATGCCCATCCAGTGGAGAACATTTCGGGCACTTGCCAGATACACCCAGGACAGGACCCCAATCCATCACTGGGCACACAATCACTCTATATGGGGGCAACTTGGAGCATTTGATTCACCTTGAATCTATGATTCTAGACTGTGGGAGCAAATTGGAGAACCAGGAGGAAATCTATGGGGAGAACATGGAAACTCCACCCAGATTGGGATTCAAAGATAAATTGGGGGATTGCACCAACCTGCCAAACACATCATGGATGGGGCGAGGAGGTTCTCCATACCCATCCATCGGAGAACGTTTGGGGTGCTGGGCAGATGCACCCAGGACAGGATGCCAATTTATCACTGGGCAATTTAGAGGCAATATACCACAAATAAATAGCTTTAAAGTTTTAAAACACAGACCAACAATGCAGCAGGGGTATGTCATAATGCTATTAAAGGTGTAATCCTTCTTCATTTTGTATTTTTAGTGATATGCTCAGCTCTGAGATGGTTTCAAAGATCAGTGATAAGAACTGGAAGATAAGGAAGGCGGGATTGGATGAGGTCAGCGCCGTCATTTCCGAGGCCAAATTCATCAAACCCAACATTGGAGAACTCCCTACAGCTCTGAAGGGTCGGCTAACTGACTCCAATAAAATCCTGGTTCGTTTGCATTTCTTCTTTCGTTCCACTTTTATTTGAGACTCTGAGGTCCTCAAAAGATTTGAATTGTAACGGGAAAGACCATCATGAAAAAATCCTTTCTGTTGTGCTGGATTCCTCCTTCTTTATCGGTGTGATGGCCGGCAATTGGTCGGTTGGCCGCCTATAGGTAGGCTTGGCTGGCTAAAGGTGCGGGTGGCTGGCTATGGGGTGGGGGGGGGTCGACTGAAGGTGCTGGTTGGCCGTACGTCGCTGGCTATAGGTGGGGGTTGCCAGCCATAGGTGAGGGTTGCTGGCCACAGGTGGGGGTGGCCGTACGTGGCTTGGTCAGGGTAGCCGGCTAAAGGTGCCGGTGGATGGCTATAGGTGAGGGTGGCTGGTCACAAGTGGGTTAATGGCTGGTTAAAGGTGGGAGCGGGTGTCCGTACGTGGCTAGCTATAGGTGAAGGTGGCCTGCCACAGGTGGTGGTGGCTGGTTAAAGGTGGGAGAGGGTGGCCATGCGTGACCGGCTGTAGGTGCAGGTCCTCAGAAAATGCACCTCTCTAGTTACAAATTTTAAAACCATAAAGGTTGGGGGGGTGGTATTAGAAGATTCCTAATAGTTTTCTTTCTGTTTCTTTCCAGGTGCAGCAGGCGCTCTCTATTCTCCAGCAGATAGCCACAGCCATGGGGCCGGCTCTGAAACAGCACATTAAAAGCCTTGGCATTCCAATAATCACTGTACTGACCGACAGCAAGGTCAGGTTCTAAAGCTAATGTGCCTTTTCTGTGCTTTCACAGCCAATAGCCAGTGTGTGTGTGTGTGTGTATATATGCGGCGGCAAGGTGGCATTGTGGTTAGCACGTTCGCCTCTCAGCGCTAGGGATTCCCGGTTCAAATCCCCATCTGGGTGGAGTTTCCATGTTCTCCCCGTGTCTGCGTGGGTTTCCTCCGGGTTATCCGGTTTCCTCCCACAGTCCAAAAACATGGATCAAGTCAATTGAATTCTCAAAAAATTGCCCCATATAGATTGTGTCTGTGTGAGTGAGTGTGTGTCCAGCGATGGATTGGCGCCCTGTCCTGGGTCTATCTGCCCAGCACCCGAGACGTTCTCCCCTGGATGGTGGGGAACCCCACCGCGAACCTAATAGAGGATAAAGCGGGAGATAATGAATATATTTATTTTATTTTATTTATCTCTATATTATTTCATGTATTTGTGGTATGAAATCAAACTAAACTTTTGAGAACCCATAACCAAAACAAATTACGCTGTAAATCATCAAGAGTTGTATCAGCTTTGTACACAATTAATTTTTTTCTGTTTTTAATTGTCTCTTTTGAGTTCAATATTTTTAAAGCATCCATTTTCTTTTTTGTTGCTCTTCCTGCCGTCTCCCACTCGCGTCCAAATGCATTTCTCACTCTTGATTTAAAGCTGATTTGACCGCTGAGGTCTGATCTAGACCAGTCTATATCTGCCAGCGAAACAAGAGCGCAATGTGGGTGATGAAGTGATCTATTGGAATTTATCTCCCCATGTTAACGTTTATCGAACGTTAGCGAGCTCATTCTCTTCGTGACGGACTCTCAAGATGCCACAATGCAAGTGAACTAGGTGACGTTCGCTAAATGTTAATGTGGGACGTTAAATTCCTCTGTGTGTAAGCACAGTGTGCAAATAGATCCGAGTTATCATCTTTGTTTGCACTCGGTTGTCCTCCAAACGGAGACGCTGAAGACGCATCTTCCTCTTAATCCTATACTAGGGTCCAGGGGAGAACGTTTCGGGTGCTGAGCAGACAGGACACCAATCTATCACCGTGTACTAACTCTATAAGGGGAAATTTGGAGAATTCAATTTACCTCAAAACCATCCATCCATTACCTTCGCTTTATCCTCTATTAGGGTTGTGGGGGGGTTCCCCATTCCCATCCAGGGGAGAACGTTTTGGGCAGATACACCCAGGACAGGACGCCAATCTATCACTGGACACACTCACACACACACACACACTCTATATGGGGCAATTTGGAGAATTCAATTGACCGTGATCCATTTTTTTTGGCCTGTGGGAGGAAACCAGAGAACCCGGAGTAAAACCACGGGGAGAACATGAAAACTCCACCTAGATTGGAATTCAAACCGGGAATCAACAGTGTGGAGAGGCAAACGTGCTAACCACTAAGCCACCGTGCTGTTTTCGGTTACTGATTCTATTCTTTGGTTCTCAAAACACTTGAGATCCTCTTTGAGATCCTTTTTGCCATGGTTCTGCTTCACAGGTTGCGGTGCGTATGGCTGGACTGGCCACTCTGAACACCTGGGTGGAGCAAACCGGGATGAAGGACTGGCTGGAGGGCGAAGATCTCTCCGACGAGCTGAAGAAGGAAAATCCGTTCCTCAGACAAGAGGTAACTTAAAAACAGTCCGGAACCCCCCCCATGTGATCGTTACTCTGAGAACACTGTAACCATTGTAATTCAGTTCTCAAATTCTTACTATGTACGTCATGCACTCTTTCCTTTTAATTACTCGTGATCGAGATTCACGACAGTATTTGGGATTTGTTAGAACGGTTCTGAGCTATATTTACATTAACGTGTTCATAAGATGTAAGCTTACTACTCTGAGTCTTGAAAATAAGGCTAGAAGGTTTGCTAAATTTGGTCCTGGTCACCTCCTGGTTGGTGAGCAAGCTCCAGACTGCCAGTCTTGTGCAAGTTCTTAAACTTGGTGGAATGTTCTGCAATTTTATCCACCAGGAACTTGTATATGGTTGAAACCATGAAAGAACCGTTTCAAAACCAAACAAAACTTGGACTATCCATTCATTATCTTCTGCTTTATCCTCTGTTAGGGTTGCGGGGTGGGGGTTCCCCATGCCCATCCAGGGGAGAACGTCTCGGGCACAGGACAGGACGCCAATCTATCCCTGGGCACACACTCACTCACACACACACTATATGGGGGCAATTTGGAGAATTCAATTGACTTGATGTTTTTAGACTGTGGGAGGAAACCGGAGAACCCGGAGGAAACCCAAGTGGACACGGGGAGAACATGGAAACTCCACCCAGATTGGGATTCGAACCAGGAAAACCTAGCACTGAGAGGAGAACATGCTAACCACTAAGCCACCGTTACGCCCTTAAAACTTGGACTAAATTTGGTTATTTAGCAGAAAGCAACTTATAAATACCTCAACTTGATGGTTGGGGTCAAGGGTTAGCCACAACATCCCTGGAGCATTAATGGTTAAGAGTCTTGCCCAAGGACCCCAAATGTTAGCGTTGGTGGACTTGGATTTGAACCCACAACCCAATACTCTAACCTCTGAGCTACCACACCCTCTCGGTATTCATACGGACTCCATGTGGTATTATGTGTATTTCAAAAGTTCTTTGTTTCCTTTTGTAGCTGTTGGGTTGGTTAGCCGAGAAGTTAACCACCCTACGCTCAGTCCCCTCTGACCTGCTACTCTGCGTTCCTCAACTGTACTCTTGTCTGGAGGATCGGAACGTCGACGTGCGAAAGAAGGCCCAGGACGCACTTCCGGTCTTTATGATGCACTTGGGTTACGACAAGATGAACAGAGCTACTGCCAAGCTGAAGGTCGGTCTGAAGGCGAACTTTCTATTGGCATTAACACTCAAATAAATAAATACAGAACTTTCTGGGTTCCAAAGTACTTCCAAAGCCGTCAAAAGTTTGGGTACACCACCGGTTTCCATTGTTTTAACTATTACCAACTGTTTTATGCCTTTTATTTTATTGGTTGTTGGTTCCCTGTTGGTTCTCGGTTCTCTATTGGTCAGAACCATCACAGAACAGGTGAAATTTAAGTGGTTGATTGTTTAAACACCTCAGTGACACTGCTGGGATAGGAATAATGCCCCGACCAAATAGTCCCTGCTCTGTGGTTCTACTATTGGGGTTCTGACCATTAGAACAGAGTACACAGTATGTACTGTAGAATCCAAACAGACTATGACTACAGAATGTCATTGTAGAACTACCAAGTTTTATGTAAAGTACCAGTTGAGAGTTTGGCCACGCCCCCCTTTTACACCACTTATTGTCTGTGATAATTTCCACTTACTTACACTGACTTTGTAGTTCTACCATTCCAGAATGTAGTCCAACTGTTGTCTTTGTGTTTGTATGTCCCCTGTAGGTTCTCCATCACAGAACGGGTAGAATTTGGGTGGTGGATTGGTAGATTTATTGTGAGTTCTGCAGTGACACTGATGCAGTGAGGGGGTTCTAGTGCAGCAGTGCTGCTGGAGTTTCATTTAAACACCTCACTGACACTGCTTGGATAGGACCAAATAATCCCTGCTCTGTGGTGCTACTATTGGGCTACTATTCTACCATTAGAACAGAGTACACAGTATTTACTATAGAACCCAAACAGATGGACTACAGAATGCCATTGTAGAACTACAAAGTCCATCTTTACAGTAAGTGAAACTGAGAACATGGAGAACACATGTGGCAAAAAAGGGGGCGTGGCCAAACTTCTGACTGTTACTGTATTTCTCCACTTACCATATAGACGGACTTTGTAGTTCTACAATTCCAGACTGTAGTCCATCTGTGTTCTGTGTGTTTGTTAATCCCCTGTTGGTTCTCCATCACAGAACAGGTAGAATTTGGGTGGTGGAGTGTTTGTCAGTTCTGCAGTGACAATGATGCAGTGAGGGGGTTCTAGTGCAGCAGTGCTGCTGGAGTTTCATTTAAACACCTCAGTGACACTGCTAGGATAGGAATAATGCCCCCACCCAATAATCCCTGCTCTGTGGTTCTACTATTGGAGTTCTGACCAGATTGCAGTTCCAGCGTTGCGTAAACGACCTCATTACATTGTGTTTTTCTTTTTTGTCACAGCCCGCGTCTAAAGATCAGGTGGTTGGATTGTTGGAGAAAGCGAGGACCGCCATGCCCGCTAAACCCGCAGCTCCGGTTAAAGCCGCTCCTCCTGCTGGCAACAACACAAAGCCGTCTGTTCCTCCAGGTGGCGCTGTTTTACCTTTTCTGCTCTAAATGATCAGTTACACATACAGTAACGTACCTTGGGAATGGAAATGGGTTTTCTTGCATTTTGCATGTTTTCTGTGTAATTTGTTTGTTGCGTTTTTTTTTTTTTTTTTTTTTAAATACATTTTACTAGCGGTGTCTTCAACTAAGGATTTTCATAGTCAAATCTGATTCGTCAGATTTTCCCTATAGTCGACTGATAGTCGAATCAGTTAAAATTTCACCACCAGATGGCGCTATAAGCGTGGTTTTTAAAAAAGATTTTTTTAATATATTTTACTTGTTTTTCTAGAGCACCGTAAATGGGTTAAAGCGCACACATCATTAAAAAAAAATATTAACAGAAATTAGGATGATTGTTTTTGTTATATATATATAGCCTTTTGTCAAATAAAAAGACATTTCATGTAAAAACTAATGTTTAACAGCAGCCATGGGCACCCCCATGTGGTCAAAATGGTACATTCGACTATGAGGTTCATAGTCGACTACGGTTCTCCGAATCAAATCGTCGAATCGGCGAATATTGCAGCTCACCCCTACATTTTACACTTTTTTTTTTTTTTTTTTTTTTTTTTTGGTGGGCATTTTGTGTGTTTTTTACGTTTTTCTTTCGTATTTCATGCAGAATCAGAATCAGATTTATATGTCACATGCGTATATGTACATGGTACAGCCAGCAGTGAAATTCTTACCTGACCTCTCCACAGAAAGTTTCATTGTTAATTTGTAAAGGATAAGAAAATAGAAGAATAAAGATAAAAATAAAATTGAACTCTGTATATACACTGTGCAAATGGAATTATAATGGAAATTATAAATGGAATTATAAAGTGGGTTGTGCTTTAGTGCAAATATTGCAGTGCAGGCTTACAAGTTATTTTAGACATGAAGCTGTTGTGGGTGTGATGTCCTGGTTCAGGGTCCGAATCGCCGTTGGGAAGAAGGTCCTCCTCCTCCTCTCTGTGTTTGCCTTCAGGAGACGAAAACGCCGTCCTGATGGCAACAGAGGGAAGAGTTTGTTGTCAGGATGACTGAAGTCTTCCACAAATGCATTTGCACGTTTTCTGTGTATTTTGTTTTTTTGTGCGTTTTTGCATGTTTTCTGTACATATTGCATGTATTTTGTCAATAATTTATTAAGATTAAAATTATTTATTTATTTATTTTAATTGATTTTTAATAATGTAGTCTTTGATTTTGTGTGTGGTGAATTTGCTCAAAATCTGATCGTAATAGTCTTATCTTTCAGCTCCTGTCAGAGCCGCTCCGGTCGTTGAATCCCCAGTGGAGGAACCGAAAAAGACCAAAGCAACAGCGCCACCTAAAGCCAAGGTGAGAATATCGTGGTATCAAAAAAAAAAGCTCAGCAAAAAGGGTTACAGATTACATTTTACTAATTACTGACTGCATTACAGCTCTTATTTTATTGGTTGTTGGGGGGGTTGCTGGTTCTTGGTTCTCTATTGGTCAGGACCATCACAGAACAGGTAGAAATATGGTGGTGGATTGTTTAAACATCTCAGTGACGTGGCTGGGATAGGAATAATGCACCCACCAAATAATCCCTGCTCTGTGGTTCTACTATTGGGGGTTCTGACCATTAGAACTGACATGGTTAGTACGTATATAATATATGTATTCATTCATTATCTTATGCTTTTTCCTATATTAGGGTCGCAGGGGGTGGGGGTTCCCCATGTCCATCCAGGGGAGAACGTTTCGGGCGCTGGGCAGATACACCCAGGACAGGGCGCCAATCCATCGCTGGGCACACACTCACTTACACAGACATGCACGCATACACACTCTATATGGGGCAATTTGGAGAACTCAATTGACTTGATCCATGTTTTTGGACTGTGGGAGGAAAAACGGAGAACCCGGAGGAAACCCACGCAGACACGGGGAGAACATGGAAACTCCACCCAGATGGGGAGTTGAACCGGGAATCCCTAGTGCTGAGAGGAGAACATGCTAACCACTAAGCCACTGTGCTGCCCTAATATATGTATTATATAATAAAAAATACAATTATATAATAATGAAAATGTGAATTAAAAATTGTTTTTAAAAAAAAGAATTCTTGATAAAAATTCTTTTTTAAAAAAAAAAAAAAAAAAAAAAAAAAAAAAAAAAACAAGGAAACTGAACCTGATTTTAAGTCGCTGCGGGTAAATCCATCTTTCTGAGTGGGCGCCGTTTTGTTGACATGTCGCTGCCACAAGTGATGCAAATCGGTGGATTTTCAGAATTGTTGGATTGCCCCAGCCTTGGTATCATACACCTGGTATTAAAAAAAAAAAAAAATCAAAATGAAAAAAGAGGCGTGGCTCGGATAATGATCAGGTGTGATGGCTGGTTATTAACACCCCTATTTTAGCGTCGTCTGTGTGTCTTGTTAAAAAGTTAGCAAATTTCATTTCACCCAATTCCTGTTGTCTGAAACTTTGCACAATTGTTAATCATCGATAACAACACAAGAATCAATTAAACAAAATTACCAATTAATTAATAAAAATTAATTAAAAGATTTTGTATGGAAAAATTGCCCATTCTCTACTAAATTTTATACTTCACAAGCAGAATTAATTTGGGATTAATTGGGATTAAGTAATTTAATAGGGATGGGTTTTAAAAATGATTTTTTAATTTAATTTTTGCTTGTTCCTTAACTACTGAATTTTAATGTTTTTATTTCTTTCTTTTTGAAGCCTGTCGGAAAGAAAGCGGCTGGCCGTGCTGAGGAGGACCGGTCCGGCCCCATCTTCATTCTCGTTCCGAATGGCAAAGAACAGCGTGTGAAAGAGGAGAAGAGTCTGAAGGTCCGTACTGAATTTGGTTCCATGTTTGGGTTCCCTTTATGAGCTCAGATGGGATTTTCTATACAGACTTTAAATATTTTATTTATATATGTGTGTCTGACTCATTGCGTTTCCTGTGATTTATTCACAACTTTACACAACCTCGAGTGTCGTATTGCTTTTATAAAACTCTTACAAACACACTATAATAAAAAAAAAAAAACTGGGTTTTTATTCATAAATTTGTTTATTAAAAGCAAAATCGATGACGATCTGCTCTTCAGCGACGTAATCTAGTCCGGTTTTTAAAGCGAACGCTGATCGCTGAGTAACAGGTTTCCAGTTTCTAAAAGAAATACTGTCATCTAGTGGGCAAATATTGTAAGTTTATTAACAAAAGAAAAGAAGTTATTGTACGTCACAAATTTATACGAAGGTGAGGTGTGCGGTATCGTCAGTCACGGCTTTACGAACGACTAATCGGATTCAAGGAGGTTTTATGTTTCTTGTTTGCACTGATTTATTTTAACGTACTACACAATCAGGCTTGTGCTGTAACATTAATAATACACAACCTTAAGTGTTGTACTGCTTTTATAAAACACATAAAAACACTGTAATAAAAAAAACAGGGTTTTAATTATTAGATTTGTTTATTAAAAGCAAAATCGATAATGATCTGGTCTTCAGCGATATAATCTAGTCCGGTTTCCAGTTTCTAGAACAAATGCTGACATCTAGTGGCCAACTACTGTAAGTTTATTAACAAAAGAAGAGAAGTTATTGTTTGCCACGCATTGATATGACTGCAAAGCGGTCCGAGGTGTGAGTTGTTGTCGGTAATGGCTTTACGAACGACCACTCAGATTTTTATTATAACATTGTACTGATTTTTTTATTTTTTATTTTTTTTTTACGTACTTCACAATCAGACTTATGCTGTATCGTTAATAATAATACACAACCTTAAGTGTTCTATTGCTTTTATAAAACAATTTCAAACACACTAATTTAAAAAAACTAAATTTGTTTATTAAAAGAAAGATTGATGACAATCTTGTCTTTAGCGACGTTATCTAGTCTGATTTTTAACGCGAACGCTGATCGCCGTGTAACAGGTTTCCAGTTTCTAGAACGAATGCTGTCATCTAGTGGCCAAATACTGTAAGTTTATTAACAAGTTATTGTACCTCAAACATTCATACAAATTTGTGGTGTTTGGTCATTCGTAAAGCCACAAATGACAATATCACCTTCAAGGAGCTTTTATAATAACGTTTCTCGATTGCACTGATTGTTTTTTAACATGCTCTGCCAATAAGACCTGTGCCGTAAAGTTCCACCGTGTGATCGCTCCTCTGTTCAGGTGCTGAAGTGGAACTTCATAAACCCGCGCGAGGAGTTTGTAGAGCAGCTGAAATCGCAGATGGCTGTTTGCGTTGCCAAATGGCTGCTGGAGGAGCTCTTCCACGCCGACTTCCAGAAACATATCAGAGCCATCGGCACCATGATGGAGGTGAGTCCCGGTTCCGGTTCGATCTATACCATGCGTTTGTGTATATACCACTGCTGTGATGACTCATCGTATTTCTGCTTTAGCATCTGGAAAGTGAAGCCGAGGCCACGGCCAGCTGTTTGGATCTGATTTTGAAATGGTTCTCTCTACGCTTCTTCGACACCAACACCAGTGTTCTGATGAAGGCCCTGGAGTACCTCAAGCTCCTCTTCACCAACCTCAGCAACAACGACTACCATATGACAGAGCACGAGGCCACGTCCTTCATCCCCTATCTCATCCTGAAGGTGACGCTCACTCTGGTCCTTCTTCATAGGTAGTCATGTAAACAATCGTATTAATATTTATAAGTAAACTAAAATGGCGGCAGGGATAGGGATCAATGTGGACCTTAATAGGGGTGTGCCGGTACACCAGCAGGGAATTCGCGGAGACCAAAAACCAAGGCGGAACTCAAACGAAGGCCCGAGCTCAACTCCCAAGGTTAGCTTACTTTAGAAGTGGAGCCTGGAGCGCAAGTGGAAATTATGCAAATCAACCATGTGGGAGGATTTTGGGTTCCTGTGATTGACAGCAGTTGTGTGGTGGGGGTGGGGGGGTGGGCGATCCAACACAGTAGGTTTGTCAGCGTAGTGTGAAAACGTTCCGAACGTGCTACTGCTTACTCAGCAGTATCCTCCACATCAATAATCAGAGCTTAATAAACATAAACAGACTGGCCACACTAAATTCTCCACTCCCAAGATGTGAAATCAGACAGAATTAATCTGTAACGGAGGGGGGTATTGTGAACAACCCCCTTTGTTAAGGTATGCAAGTTGACGCCAAGGAACCCAAGCGTTGCAGTGCAAAGCTACCTAAAATCAAACTACTGTGACTAATTAATAAACAAATTGTCCACTTCAGACAGAACAAATCCATTACGGAGGGGGGTTGCATACCTATTGTACAGGGTGATGCTCACAATAGGTATGCAAGTTGATGCCAAAGCTACCTCAAAACAAACTACTGTAAACTTTTTATTTTTTTAATACTGTAAATAATTTTATATTGTTACGCAGTATACAATTAATGTTTATATTATTACAGTCTAGAGTACATTCCTGGTCGGGGTTAAATTTAAAAAATATCTTATTAACATAATTCATCTTCCGAAAAGCAATAGATTATTTCATTTATTTAAATTTGTTATTTATTTAAATGTCACCTCACTTTCTTTACTTATCACCATTTGCCCCCCTGCCCTTGTTTGCCCCGTGACTCCCCGTGTGTTCAGATGGGCGAGCCGAAGGATGCGGTGCGAAAAGACGTCCGCAGTATCATTAGCCTCTTGCGCAGGGTTTACCCCGCCAGCCGGGTCTTTCCATTCCTCATGGATGGAACGAAAACCAAAAACTCCAAGCAGAGAGCAGGTGAGTGAGCAGCGTTCTCTGAGGTTCTCCAATGATGTTTCTTTCTCACCTTCTAGTTGGACAAAATAAACCTACTGGCATGGGAATAAAATCCTTTTTCCTGTGAGGACTTGATGGTAATGTGTGATCTTGACCACAAGGTGTCAGTAACGCACCGCTGTAATTAAACACAATCCAGCAAATAGCAAGGAGAGAATTTGGTTTCGGCACAGACTTTGGCTCAAGGACTTGACACTCTTTTCGGGTGCTGGGAAGATACACCCAGGACAGGATGCCAATCTATCACTGGACACACTCACTCAAACACACAGACACACACTCTATATGGGGCAATTTGGAGAATTCAATTGACTTTTTTGTGAATGTGGGAGGGAACTGGAGAACCTGGGGGGAATCTACTCAGACACAGGAGGGGAGAACATGGAAACTCCACCCAATTTGGAATTCAAAACAGGAATTCCCAGCACTGAGAGGAGAACATGCAAACCACTAAGCCCTGTGCCGCCCCCCCAACAGAACGTTTAATAAAAGCCCCCCAACAGAAACATGGAATGTGTAGATCCCAGGCTTCAAGGCATCCTGGGAAGTGGGAATAATAATATATTAGTTTGTAGTTATGGTAATGAATGCCAGTTGATTACATTAATGTATATTTAAATGAGGTGGGATTGGGGCACAGGGGGTGTGGCCATGGACCGGTTTTGGGAATATAGAGAGAGACTGGGTGGAGGGTGGAGGTCGCTTGTATGGGGATGGAGATCGCAATTCAGAACGACTCAGTATCACAAGCCCTATATTATAGAATATACACACACAAACACTGTGCATAAGTGCTGATTAATCATTTTTCTCAAACCTGTGGGGTGATCGATGGCGATCTACCAACATGAACTGTGTGATCGATCTACCGTGTGTGTTTTTTTAATTTTTTTTATTTATTTTTTTTTTTTTTACAAATTTTTTATTAAAATTTTTAAAAATTTGATTTATATATGTTTTTTTAATTAATTGTGTTAATCATTAATGTAAATAACACTCTATGTGAAACCTCATGTCTGTGCCTCCGTCTCTCCCCGCCAGAATGTCTGGAGGAGCTCGGGTCTCTGGTGGCTCTTTGTGGGATGTCCGTCTTCCAGCAGACGGCTGCCAAGTCTTTGCGCGAGATCGCCGTCCACATCGGCGATCGAGACACGGCCGTACGCAACGCCGCTCTGAACACGGTGGTGGCAGCTTACAACGTGTGCGGGGAGCAGGTTTACAAACTCATCGGCACGGTGAGAACCTCCATACTAAGCTTCATTCTCCATCTTGGGCTATTTCTTTTAGTTATTGTAATGGCTGCATGGCAGTGATTGAGAATCAAAAATTGAAGAGAAAAATTGAGTGATTGAGAGACAATTTTATTTATTTTTATTATTATTATAATTTTATATATTATATATATACACACACGTACGTACACCTAGCTTTGCTATACGTGTGCAATGTGTCTCCTACGGCCACACTGCAGTCACAATTGCATTTTTTCTTTTTTTTTTTTTTTTTTTTTTTTTTTTTTCTTTCCCAGGACGTTCCCTTTTCTAGTTACTAATTTATTTTGTTCTTCATGTGACATCACAGTCCTAAAAACATTTCATCACCAAAAACGAACCAAAAAAAGAGGTGGCTGTACACCAAATTTTTATCATTTATTTGTTTATGTATTTGTGTTTCATTAATTTTAACGTTTTGGTATATAACCAGGGCAGCACGGTGGCTTCGTGGTTGGCATGTTCTCCTCTCAGCACTGGGGATTCCCAGTTCGAATCCCAAGCTGGGTGGAGTTTCCATGTTCTCCCCATGTCCGCATGGGTTTCCGCCGGGTTCTCCGGATTCCTCCCACAGTCCAAAAACATGGATCAAGGTCAACTGAATTCTCCAAATTGCCTCATACAAAGTGTGAGTGTGCCCAGCGATAGATTGGCGCCCTGTCCTGGGTGTATCTGCCCAGCACCCGAAAAATTCTCCCCTTGATGGGCATGGGGAACCCCCCCCCATGACCCTAGTAGAGTATAAGAGGATAAATTTTTTTTTTTTTTTTTTTTTTTTTTTTTTTTTTTTTTTTTTTTTTTTTTTTTTTTGGTCGTTAAATTAGAAAAGCAATATTTTCTTTTAGATTGTTAGAGAGACTTGAATCCTGTTACTTAAAAACCGGACTAGATTATGTCACGGAAGCCAGTTTACAGGATCCAATATGGCACTTTTGCCTATTATTGTAAATAAATCACCTCCTTCCGTGATCTATTTACAATAATGCACGCCCTCTTGTGGCCGCTTGTTTTCTTACACCCGTCTTTTCACTCATTCGGTAATTGAAATGATTCGGCTGAAAATGACTCTTTGGTGCGTCTTTTATTTAAACCTCTGTTAAAATAAGAATTGTTTTATTGTAGCTGTAAGACTTACTATTTTTAACTTGATCACTTTATTGGGTTTGTTTCTTAAAGCTGTCGGAGAAAGAACTGAGCATGCTGGAGGAACGAATCAAACGCTCCGCCAAAAAGCCCTCCGCCCCGGTGCCGCCCCCGACCAAACCTCAACCCGATGAGAAACTGGCCGGTTCGGCTAACGCGAGCATGCTACGCAAACCGGCCTCTGCGGCCCCCTCACTAAAACTCAGGTATGGTTTTTAAACCTTAGACGAGACATGACGACGTGGAACCCCGACCCATTGACCCTGTTGTCTTGACGATTTATTTATTTCTGTGGTTCTTCCACAGTGAAATCCGCAATCAGAACCCAGCGCTACAGCAGCAGAGCCCTGTGGTTCCACGCCAGTTTCAGCTCGACCCCAACTTCATCGTGGATCTTCCTGAAACCATCATGCCTGACCTGCTGGAGGTGGAGACTGTCGATCCCTCACCTTTGGAAGTGCCGGCGTTCAAATTCAGGTATTCTATAAATAAAGTCTTTGCAAGGGTGGGTTGGGTTGGGGGGCCCGTTCTCCATCTTGCCCCATCTTCAATATCCTTCTTAGTCACCCCAACGTGCATGTTCTCTGACCCTTCATCTATAAACCTTTCTTTATCCTCCCTCTCCTCCTGCTTGGTGGCTCCATCTTCAGCACCTTTCTGCCAATCCAAACCCCGTCCCTCTTGTGTAGACTTTGAAGGGATAAATTAATTGAAGGGATAAAATTTGAAGATTTATACGCAGAAGTACTTCATGTTCAAGGGGATGAGCGCCTTCGATAATGAGATGGGGTAATCTAGCCAGCGGTTGCCCAAGGCCTAGATATTTCATGAACCTAGAGACGTCTGGCGCATAAAGCTCAAGGGCACCGAGCGGTATCGAGCTCCCCCAGATAAGGGAAGGAACTCCTTCAAGTTGTTTTAGAACAGGGGGGCTCAATACGTCAGTCGGAAGGGGTGTCAGGTCGATCGTGATGGAGGTTTGAAAAAAAATCACGTATCGGCGCTTTTTTTTACAGCACAGTATCGGAAGCACTTTTACACACATGCACACACACGCATTTTAACACAATGTGATTCATTCTGAATCGCGATCTCTGCAAGCGTCTCTCTCGCTGTTCCAAAAACCGTCCCGTGGCCACGCCTCCATGCTTAAATCTGAAGCACTGGATTACGAATCATGTACATTAGATAGTTTATTTTTATGTTGGATAGTTTTTGCTCTTTATTTGACTGACAAGACGAGTGAAGGACTTCGCTCCAAAATAACTAAAATACCACTTTCATTTAGAGTGGGAGGATGAATATTTTTTTTTTTGCAATGTCAAACTCAAAATGCCTTTGCTTGATTTGCCAAGTAGCCATTGCACTTCCATTGTGTTTGGTCGTTTGGGTTTACTAAAACCTAGTTTTCTTGGTGGCTCCATCCTCAGCATCCTTCTGCCAATCCAAACCCCGTCCCGTCCCTCATCCTCTATTAGGGTCTCAGGCGCTGGGCAGATACACCCAGGACAGGGCAATCTATCACTGTGCTCACACTCTATATGGGGCAATTTGGAGAATTCAATTGACCTTGATCCATGTTTTTGGACTGTGGGAGAGAACCGGAGAACCCGGAGGAAACCCACGCGGACATGGGCATGGAAACTCCACCCAGATTGGGATTCGAAACGGGAATCCCTAGCGCTGAGAGGAGAACGTGCTAACCACTAAGCCAACGTGCCGCCCCAATACTAACATGATGTGTGTAAACATGTTTCAATATAAAAGCCTAAAAAAATTAACCCTGGTAGATCTCGATGACCTGTCCAATGGAAAAGTAGATCTCGGGCCAGAAAAGTGTGGGCACCCCTGTTTTAAAATAAGCAGAACGTGGGATGGTTTTTACAATAAATAGAGTTCGCAACTGGACTTCTGATCTCAGCACCACACCGGTCTCACCAAGACAGAGCCCCGATGTCGGATCGCGATCTTGGGCTTGTCTTGGAAGAACACACTGCTTTGACTTGATTTGTCATAAATAAACCGCTTGATTCGAATAACTCTGAACTGTACTGTGGTCTTTGACGCCTCCAGAAAAGGTTCATCGAGGAAATTGAGATTTCCAAACGACGTCCAAACCACCTTCAGTCCTTTAACTCTTAATTATATTATTCTGATACAGAACTATGATTAACATTATGATGAATTATGTTACATACAGAATGAATATGATGGTATTAACTTATAACCGGATAAATTTTAACATTATTGTCTCCCTGCAGGTTGCCCTCTCTGTCCAGGACTACCGAGGACACCAGCATTAATCTGGTTATTTCTCAGGTTGCCAGTTCCGATGCCAATACCAGCATTAAAGGCTTAACCAAGGTACTGTGAGAAGGGAGTTCCACTCCCAACACGATTTTATCCTTTATATGGCAATGGAATCAGTGTGTGCAATTTTATTTATTTATTTATATATATATATATATAATATATATATATATATATATTTATATATTATATATATATATATATATATATAGATATATTTACAGTGAGTCCAAGAAGTATTTGATCCCTTGCAGATTTCTTCTTCGTTGGCCCACTAATAAGACATGATCATTCTATACTTTTAATGGTAGATGTATTCTTACATGGAGAGACAGAATATTAAAAAGAAAATCCAGAAAATAAATCTAAGGAATATATATTAATTGATTTGTATTTCATGGAGTGAAATAAGTATTTGATCCCTTTAGTATTCATTAGCAGTTCTGGCTTTTACAGACCAGTTAGACACTCCCAATCACTTGTTACCTGACCTGAAGCCACTTGTTCTCACTAATCACTTGTGTGAAAACACCTGTCCACAGAATCAGACAGATCACACAGATTTCAAGTCTCCAACATGGGTAAAACCAAAGAGCTGTCACAGGACCTCAGAGTCAGAATTGTTGACCTTCACAAAGCTGGAATGGGCTACAAAAAGATTAGTAAGGTGTTTGGATGTGAAAGTAACAACTATTGGTGCAATTATCAGAAAGTTTAAAGAGTATAACATGACAATCAACAGACCTCGGCCCTGGTGCTCCAAAGAAGATTTCGCCTCGTGGGGTGGAAATGATGCTGAGAACGGTCAGAAATCGTCGTCTGCAAAACCACTCGGCAGGAGTTAGCAAATGACCTGAAGGCAGCTGGACCACAGTTTTGCAAGGAAACAATTGGCAACACTTTGCACAACAATGGATTCACATCCTGCAGTGCCCGAAAGGTACCCCTGCTGAAGAGAGCACATGTGAAGGCGCGCCTCAAGTATGCCAATGATCATTTGAAAGTTGAAACAAGTTATTGGGAGAAGGTTTTGTGGTCAGACGAGACCAAAATTGAACTTTTTGGCCTCAACTCCACCCGCCATGTGTGGAGGAAGAAAAATGCTGCCTATGACCCCAAGAACACTGTGCCCACCGTCAAGCATGGAGGTGGAAGCATAATGTTTTGGGGGTGTTTCTCTGCCAAGGGTACAGGGCTACTACACCGCATCACTGGGAAGATGGATTCTGAGGGACAATCCTGAGGGACAACCTCCTCCCTTCTGCCAGGGATCTGAAAATGGGCCGTGGTTGGGTCTTCCAACATGATAAAGACCCTAAACATACAGCAAAGGCAACAAAGGATTGGCTCAAGAAAAAACACATTAAGGTCATGGAGTGGCCCAGCCAGTCGCCAGACCTCAATCCGATCGAAAATCTATGGAGGGAGCTGAAGGTCAGAGTTGCCAAGCGACAGCCCACCAACCTTCATGATTTAGAGAGGATCTGCAAAGAAGAGTGGGCAAAAATTCCCCTTGGTGTGTGTGCTAAACTTGTGGTTAACTACAACAAACGTCTCACCGCTGTGCTTGCAAACAAAGGCTTTGCCACTAAGTATTGAATGTGTTTGGCAAGAGGGATCAAATACTTATTTTCCTCATTGAAATACAAATTAATTAAAATATATTCTTTAAAATTATATTCTGGATTTTTGTCTTGATATTCTGTCTCTCCATGTTAGAATATATCTACCATTAAAAGTGCAGAAGGATAGTGTCTTTATTAGTGGGCAAACAAAGAAAATCAGCAAGGGATCAAATACTTCTTGGACTCACTGTATATAAATAAAATTGCTTGCATCCTCTGTATTGGACATTTTGCAGGGGGGAGGGTTGGGTTGGTGGGATGTGCTCATTCTCCATCTTGCCCCATCCTTCATGTCCTCCTCAGTCACCTCAACCCATCCATCACTACCTCCATAAACCTTTTCTTTGTCCTCCCTCTCTTCCTCCTGTCTGGTGTCGCCATCCTCCTCATCGACTGTACCCAACAGTGTGACTAATTTAATGTATGATTAGACTTCGTACCTGCGATAAAGTAGTCTTCTGGAAAACCTAAAGTTGCTCCCTTTTGTCCTTTCCGTTCTCAGATCATGGAGGTTCTGCGGGAGGAGAGCCGATCGACGCTCATGTGTAATCACGTGGACGAGTTCATCGTGGCGGTCCTGATGCAGCTCCGCCTGCAGGCCAGCCGCTGCATGACCGACGACCGAATGCACACGGAGAAGCTCTATACCGCCATCATCAATGCGCTCAGCTCGGTGAGGACAACACGCAATCAGCAAGTTTAATTAAAGGCATTAAACTTTGTTATAGATGCTCTAAATTGTTGGTATACTGTCAAATAAAGCAATACGCTACGAGAGGGCGTGGCATTATTGTGAATAAATCATGACAAAGTGGCGTGGCCCGACACGCATCAGAGTGAGATTACGCCTCTTTCCTGTGACTTATTTACGATAATACAAAATCGCGAGTGTCGTATTGCATTTATAGAATGCTTACGAACACACTATAATAATAAAAAACAAGGTTTGATTCATTAATGCGTTTATTAAATGCAAAATCATTAATAATCTGTCGGTTTTTAAAGTGAACGTTGATCACAGAGTAACAGGATTCCGGTTTCTCTAGCAATATTGCCAAATAGTGGCCAAATTACAGAACGCAGTTTATTTAAATAGAAAATAATGTATTGTATATCACGCATTGATACGAATGTAAAGTGCTCAGAGGTTTGTGGTGGCTCATCCAATCAGATTTAAGAGCCATAACTACCTGTTTTATAATGTTGTATATATTTATTTCCGTCTATTTTCTTCAGCTTTATCCTCCACAAGGGTCGCAGGGGGTTCCCCATGGTAGAACGTCTTGGGCGCTGGGAGAACATGGAACTCCACCCAGATTAGGATTCAAACTAGTGCTGAGAGAACATGCCCACCACTAAGCCACCATGCCACCTATATTTATTTGTTTATTTATTTCTCTGTATTCACTCCTTTAAACTTGTCGTACTTCATGTAGTGCCAGTTTTCAGAAAAACGAAATTCACAAGGTGTCTAATAGTAAATGTATATATATTTTAATGCTGTGGTTGTGCGTGCAGTTGGTGGTGGTGCTGAAACTGGCGCAGGAAGCTTCTCCCGGCGTTCTGAAGGACCTTGTTCAGGCTTTGCTGTCTCTGAGTTTGGAGCCGCAGCATCAGCAGGGTTCCGGCAAATCCGAGCTGGTGCGATCGGTGCACGGCCTGCTGTCCGTCCTGTTCAAGAACGCCGATTCCACCACCACCCTCAGGTACAGCGGCTTCCGGAGAACATGGATGTGCTGTGTGTAACCATTGTCGGTTTGGTCACAGCTTTTTGGTTTGCCCATCCTCGAAGGGCACTGCTTGGGGTTGGGGGGGGGGTATAGCGCCGTTATCGGAGCAGGGGGGGTACTTGCAGGGCTCACCCCATAGGGCCGTCAAGGGAGGGTGTGGTTGGTTCTCGTCCTTGGAGGCTCCTGCCAGGGGGTTTCGCCTTGCCATATCGGTTTGTCCTTTGGTGGGAGGGTGGGGGGCTGCTTGCCGTATAAGGTTGTCATTGTAGTACGGGGTTGAGGCTGTCTTGTGTGCATGTGATTGGCGTATGCTGTACCAGTCTGTCATGAGGGGGGGGGGGGGGGGGGGGCTGCTTGCTTGCTGTATCTATTTATAATGAATTTGAATCTACTCCATGATTGCTTAATGTCTTTGTATTTCTTTTTTCCCCATAGTGCTTTGCTGATGCTTTTACAAGAAGCCAGTTGCTCTGCTTCATGTTCTCCAGAGTTATTCGAGATGATCATGAAGGTAGGCTCACCTCTCCTGACTCCGAGTTGCAGAATGTTACTCCAATAGAAATCCAGGTTCTACATGAGCAGAACGTTTCCTTACTTGGTTCTCGTCTCGTCCGCAGTGTCACTGGCGTATGATCAAACTCCTGCCGGAGAAAATCGAGACTCTGTACCTGGACCAAATTCTTCTGGACATCCACAAGTTCCTGAAAGTGTTCCCTAAAGAACTTCTGAAGAAGAAGACCCACGACATGGCTCACCGGACCGTCAAGACCCTGCTGCACACGCTGTCCAGACTGGTCGGCCCCAAGGTGCTTCTGCTCGCTTCACTGCACGCTTTCAGATCTGAAACTGCTGTGTCTCGTTCAATGATGGACGTTCCCCATTTAATCCAGGATGTTAATGATGTACAGGCAGGAAATATTTTTAAAAGTGGGTGGGTGAGTGTTTCAGGGAGTCAGTAAGTGGGGGACTGGGGTGGTCGGTCGGTGGGTGAGTGGGGTGGTCGGTGGGTGAGTGGGGCGGTCGGTGGGTGAGTGTTTCAGGGATTCAGTAAGTTGTTGAGTGGGTGGGTGAGTGGGGTGGTCGGTGGGTGAGTGGGGTGGTCGGTGGGTGGGTGAGTGGGGCGGTTGGTGGGTGGGTGTTTCAGGGATTCAGTAAGTTGTTGGGTGGGTGAGTGTTTCAGGGATTCAGTAAGTTGTTGAGTGGGTGGGTGAGTGGGGTGGTCGGTGGGTGAGTGGGGTGGTCGGTGAGTGGGTGAGTGGGGCGGTTGGTGGGTGGGTGTTTCAGGGATTCAGTAAGTTGTTGGGTGGGTGAGTGGGGCGGTTGGTGGGTGGGTGTTTCAGGGATTCAGTAAGTTGGTGGGTGGGTGAGTGGGGCGGTTGGTGGGTGGGTGTTTCAGGGATTCAGTAAGTTGGTGGGTCGGTGAGTGGGGCGGTTGGTCGGTGAGCGGGGAGGTCATCACCCAACAACACCATTTTTGAAATACCCAAAATACTGCCGCACTGACAATTGAAGTAAATAAATGGGGGAAATCTGGAACATTCCGGGTTTAATGTTGCATTTCTGCCCCGTTGCTTGTAGATCATGGATCATCTGAGCATGATTGAGAACCGAGGTGAATCTGAAGTTGAAGCTCATCTGAAACGAGCCATGAAGCACCCCGTCCCAAACCCAGCGCCAACGGTAAGGCCTTATGGGTTTACAATTCCTATATGTATGTGTGTATGTATATATATATATATATATATATATATATATATATATATATATATATATATACGTATATGTGTGTGTGTGTGTGTAATATATATATATATATATATATATATATATATATATATATATATATATATATATATATATATATATATATATATATATATATATATATAAAAATTTTTTTTTTTTTTTTTTTAGCCAAATATTAGCCAAATATTTAATTTCTTTTTATTAACACATAATTAATACATTTATTAATACACAAAGGGTGGCTTAGTTGTTAGCACGTTCTCCTCTCAGCACTAGGGATTCCCGGTTCGAATCCCCATCTGGGTGGAGTTTCCATGTTCTCCCCGTGTCCGCGTGGGTTTCCTCCGGGTTCTCCGGTTTCCTTCACACAGTCCAAAAACATGGATCAAGCCAATTGAGTTCTCCAAAATTGCCCCATATAGAGTGTGTCTGTGTGCCCAGTGACATATTGGCGCCCTGTCCTGGGCCTATCTGCCCAGCGCCTGAATCGTTCTCCCCTGGATGGGCATGGGGAACCCCACAGCAACCCTAATAGAGGATAAAGTGGAAGATAATGAATGAATAAATAAATACACAAACATCAATAAGGATAAACAAATTGAAGGGCAAATTTGGACTTGTTTAAAGCCAAATCATTCATAACCTTATTTTGTTATGACCTAAACCATGAAAAATCTACCCACACACACGTGCTTTTCATTTTTAACGTGCTTTTTCTAAACAAATAAAGCTATGACTCCCGCTAGTTTCAGTGCCGCAGACCAACCAGTAGCCTAAACTGACGGCTGCTTACTGTTGCCTCCAGTGGTCACACTTGTGCACTGCAAGTGTAATTTTATTAACTTAATCGAAAAAAAAAATTTATTTATTTTTTAAATGAAAGTTGTGACTATGTTAACGCACTCTTGCGATCGAATAATTGTTTTTAATTGTCTCATCCCTAATTTTTTTTATTTTTTAGCAGTCTCAGGATTCCAAATCCGCATCTAAAGCAGCGAGGTCGTCGGACACGGGTTTGTAACGCTTCTTTGTTGCACTCTCCTTCCTCTGTGTTCTGCCGACTCACGCCCCCATCTTTGGGTTGTAATTCAAGCTTTGTGCCTTCATGTCTTCAGATTCTGCACCAGCAGCGCCCCCTGTGGTGGCAGCTGGTTCCGGCACTGAACCTCTGAATGCAGCTCACTATCAGGAGAAGCTGAAGGCTCTCAGGATGATGTACGGCCTGAACACCAAGGTACTGACTGACTGACGGACGCCGGCGGCTGTGTGTGTGTGTTCAGTGTTTGTCCACATGTGTATATATTTATTTATATAATACATAAATACACGCATATATACTGTACATGTGTATGTGTCTATATGCATGTTTGTGTGTGTGTGGTTTTATTTATTTATATACATGTGTTTATATATATATATATATATATATATATATATATATATATATATATATATATATATATATATATATATATATATATATATATACACACCCTGCAAAAGACAACAAGCGGCTATCACCCAAACGCAAAGAGGACGCTTTAGAACACGCTTTAGAACATCCTTTACAGGGTTATTGAACGTACACACCAATACAGCTGATCAAATTAATAGAAAGAACTAGGGGTGAGCTGCAATATTCGCTGATTCGATTCGGAGAACCGTAGTCGACTATGAACCTCATAGTCGAATGTACAATTTTGACCACATGGGGGCGCCCATGGCTGCTGTTAAGCATTAGTTTTTACATGAAATGTCTTTGTTTTCGTTATATATATATATATATATATAGCCTTTTGTCAAATAAAACTCATTGATCTGAGTGTTTTAGGTTTTTTTTTTTTGAAGTGGGGAAAAAAAGTCTAGAACGGGGATCCCATTTACGGTGCTCTAGAAAAACAAGTAAAATATTAAAAAAAAAATCTTTTTTAAAAACCACGCTTATAGCGCCATCTTGTGGTGAAATTTTAACTGATTCGACTATCAGTCGACTGAAGGGGAAATCTGACAAATCAGATTCGACTATGAAAATCCTTAGTTGAAGACACCCCTTATATATATATATATATATATATATATATATACACACATATATATTATATAAATCCATTTTTATTTTGGACTGTGGGAGGAAACCCACGGAGAGAACATGGAAACTCTACTCAAATTGGGACCCAGAAAAGGGGTCCCTCAGGGGTGACCACCTGGTCCCTCACCCTCTCCATCAGTGAGTAAACATGTTTTAGATACTATACACACACTGGGAATGCTGGCTTAGTGATTTGCATGTTCTTCTCAGCATAGGTTCGAGTCCCAATAGTGTTCTCCCACAGTCCATATTCAAGGGGAATATAATTGCCCCTATATGTGTATCTGTGATGTAATGGTTAGCATGTTCTCCTCTCAGCGCTGGGGATCCAGGGTCGAATCCTAATCTGGGTGGAGTTTCCATGTTCTCCCCGACTGTAGGGGAAATCTGACGAATCAGATTCGACTATGAAAATCCTTAGTTGAAGACACCCCTTATTTATATATATATATATATATATATATACACACACACACATATATGTATATATAAATATATATTTGTGTGTATAAATTTTCATTCTTTGTTCTCAGGTGAATGTAGAACGTGAGAAGTCCAGTGTCTCAGGTGGGAGCAGTAAGCCGGTGGTGTCCTCCTCTATGGACCTCCTCCAGTCTCAGCTTTCCAAACTGCGCGAGTCTCGGAGCCAGCAGCAGGACACGGAGAACATCCGTCCCCACACCGCCCCCACAGATCTGACCGAGCTCCGGGCCAGACTCGAGAAGATCAAAGCCAGCATCAGTTGATCACCTCACTGCCGACGGATTCCAAACCCGCGTCCTCTTCCTCATCCTCATCCTCTCTGTCCCCCAACATGTCTCTTTCTCTAACGGGATGTTACTTGTACATATTTCACTCTGTGTGTCTTTTATATAAATGTGAATTTTTTAACTTGCGTGCTTCATTAAACATTGCGTGAAATTAATTACCGGTCCAAGTTTTCATTTGTTTGAGTGTAACGGGGGGATGGCATGAATGAGGACCACGACAACGAACAACGTGTCTGCATTCCATGGTTCTGGTTCTAAAAAGCGCACATGTCAGCAGGCTAGAACTTAATGCGGTTGTGTGGTTAACCCTAATCACATCCGTTAATGATGGCTCAGCCTTCTCCCCGGGTGCTATGGCGATCGTACCACGGCGTTTATTATTATTTTTGTTATTATTAGCCTAGGGATTCCAGGTTCGAATCCCAATCTGGGTGGATTTCCAGCCTGTCCGGGGGTTCCCGGGATTCGAATCCAACTTGTGCAGAATGTGGAGCTGGAGTTTTAACTAAAACCATTTTGATCATCTCCCCTTGTGGCTACCAGTTAAGTTTCGTATCGAGTTTCATAATCCGGCCCCACAGTTCTGAGTGAGCTGATTCCTCATACCCACACGTCCTCAAATCTCAACTCTTAGCTCCTATGGATCAAGTCCTCAACTTTGAACAGTTACTGTTCGTGATTCTGAAGCACTATTAATCTTTAAAAATAAATTAAAAACACATATTTACTTGTGTTTAACTAATCCCCTGTAGTGATGTAGATCTCAGACTTGGCTGTGTTGGGGGGGTAATGTGATTGGCGTTTCCCTGTCCCCACCTCATCATTAATGGGGGGGGGGGGGGTGGCGCTGAAATGATGCTGCCCAGCACTCCGACTAACGTTTTTAGTTCTCCTCTGGAGTCATGCTGCACTGTGTCAGGGAACCCAACTAGTACCTTCCTTGTCTGTTTCTTTTGAGGTGTCCCCAGGCTTCCTGGAGATCATCCCTAGGAGAGTATAACCTGACAAGGCGGAGGATAATGGACTCACATATAGGTTGTTAGTTTTTCCATTTGTAATATCTGCATAGCTGTCCTACATGTTGTTGCTGTCTGGCCGCTCAAGGAGGATGAGTCCCCCACTGAGTCTTGGTCCTCCCAAGGTTTCTTCCTTGAATTAAAAGGGAGTTTTTTCTTGCCACTGTCTTCGGCTTGCTCTTTGGGGGTTTAAAGGCTTTTCATTCTGTAAAGCTGCTTTGTGACAATGTACTGTTGTAAAAAGCTCTATATAAATAAATAACTTGAACTTGAAATTACTTGAATTGAGTTCTCCAAATTGCCCCATATAGAGTGTAGTTCTGTTTGTGACAAAAGTTCTCCTCCATCCCCCGACCCCAGGAGTGTATAAGAGGATAATGGATGGATTAGTATTAGCTGAAGCATTGCAGCTGCAGCAATTTGTTGTGACAGCCCTCTAGGGTACTGCAACTCTAGAACCTGGGCTTTAAATTCTTATTCGTCTCATCTAATAATTTATTTTATAACCTTTAGGTTTTTTTCATTTGCCTATCCAGGGGAGAATGTTTCAGGCGCTGGGCAGATACACCCAGGACAGGACGCCAATCTATCACTGCATACACTCACTCCCATAGACCCACATTTACTATATGGGGCAATTTGGAGAGTTTAATTCACCTTAAATCCATTTTTATTTTGGACTGTGGGAGGAAACCCATGGCGAGAACATGGAAACTCTACTCAAATTGGGACCCAGAAAAGGGGGGGTGACCACCTGGTCCCTCACCCTCTCCATCAGTGAGTAAACATGTTTTAGATACTATACACACACTGGGAATGCTGGCTTAGTGATTTGCATGTTCTCTCAGCATTGGGGCTCGAGGTTCGAGTCCCAATCTGGGTGGAGTGTTCTCCCACAGTCCAAAGACAGTGATTCAAGGGGAATTGGCTGCTTGTAATTGCCCCTGTTTAGTGTGTATCTGTGATGTTGTGGTTAGCATGTTCTCCTCTCAGCGCTGGGGATCCAGGTTCGAATCCTAATCTGGGTGTAGTTTCCATGTTCTCCCCGTGTCCCTGTGGGGTTCTCTGGTTTCCTCCCACAGTCCAAAAACATGGATTTGAGGTAAATGGAATGCTCTAAATTGCCCCATATAGTGTGTGTGATAGATTGGTGTCCTGTCCTGGGTGTATCTTCCCAACACTTGAAACATTCTCCTCTGAATGGGCATGGAGCCCTCCGGGTTCTCTGGTTTGCTTCCCAGTCCAAAATCATGGATCAAGGTCAATTGAATTCTCCAAATTGCCCCATATAGAGTGTGTGTGTGTGTCCAGTGATTGATTGGCGTCCTGTCCTGGGTGTATCTGCCCAGCGCCCGAAACGTTCTCCCCTGGATGGGCATGGAGAACCTCTCCCCTCCTCCGAACCCTAGTATTAAGTATTAGGATTAAGCGGACGATAATGGATGATTAAATTAAGGAATGGGGCAGCATGGTGGCTTAGTGGTTGGCATGTTCTCCTCTCAGTGCTGGGGATTCCCGGTTCGAATCCCAATCTGGGTGGAGTTTCCATGTTCTCCCCGTGTCCGTGTGGGTTTTGGATTAAGGTCAATTGAATTCTCCAAATTGCCCCATATAGTGTGTTTGTGTGCGTGTCCAGTGATAGATTGGTGTCCTGTTCTGGGTCCATCTGCCCAGCGACTAAAACGTTCTCCCCTGGATGGGCTTGTGTTGGATGGGATGGCACAGTGGTTAGCATGTTCTCCTCTCATCACTAGGGATTCCCGGTTCGAATCTCGATCTGGTTGCAGCTTCCACTTTCTCCCCGTGTCCACATGGGCTTCCTCCGGGTTCTCTGGCTTCCCCCACAGTCCAAAAACATGGATCAAGGTCAATTGAATTCTCCAAATTGCCCCATATAGTGTCTTTATGTGTATGAGTGAGTATGTATCTACCCAACGCCCAAAACATTCTCCCCTGGATGGGCTTGGGGAACCCCCCCCCCCCTCAGAACCCTTTTCGTTGAATTAAAAATGTTAAATATTCGAACTGAACTGAGATCGCCTCGTAAAAAAAAGATATATTTTAATAATCACAACTTAATAAATGTCTCCACCCAAGACATTAAATAGAATCCAATAAAGAACCCACTGGTTCTCAAATCCCTTAAGTAATAATTAAAGGTCGTTTAAATACAAAAAATAAACACATGTGAGTCCCGATTCCCTTTATGGATTTTTAGCTTAAATTGCACGAGCTACGCATTTCAGGACTGTTTATTGCTGTTCTCCCGCTTTCCCGAGGTTATGAATACGTTTGTTCTCGAGGATCTCGGCTTTGGGTGCTCCCTCCACCAGCGTGTTGACGCACATGGCTCGCGCCACACTGCCGATCGGGATGGACATGGCCGTGGGAAAGGCCGCCGACAAGGCGCCCAGGAATTTGCGTGCTATCCACTCGGTGGGTCGACTCTCCTCTCTGTCCACCAGCAGAACCCTGAGTGAGAACCAAGAGAACGTCTGTGTTTTAACTGCTATGATGTGAAAAAATCAAATAATATTTATATACATGTTAGAATCCCTAGGCCTCTCAGCGCTCGGGATTCCCGGTTCGAATCCCCATCTGGGTGGAGCTTCCATGTTCTCCCCGTGTCCACGTGGGTTTCCTCTGGGTTCTCCGGTTTCCTCCCACAGTCCAAAAACATGGATCAAGTCGATTGAATTCTCAAAATTGCCCCATATAGAGTGTGTCTGTGTGAGTGTGTGCCCAGCGATGGATTGGCGCCCTGTTCTGGGTCCATCTGCCCAGCGCCCGAAACGTTCTCCCCTGGAAGGACATGGGGAACCCCACCGCGACCCTAATAGAGGATAAAGCGGGAGATAATGAATGAATGTTAGAATTGCAAAAAAGTTGATTCAAGGTCAATTGGCGGTTCTTATTTGCCCGTATATGGTGTGTGTCTGTGTGAATCAGTGTGTGGGTGGAGTCGACTGAAACGTTCTCCCCTGGATGGGTATGGAGAACCCGTAGAGGAAGATGGATAATGAATGGATGGATCTAAATTGCCCCTATATAGTGTATGTGAGTGTGTGTCCAGTGATAGATTGGCGTCCTGTCCTGGGTGTATCTGCTCAACGCCCGAAACGTTCTCCCCTCTATGGGCATGGAGAACCTTAGTAAAGGTTAAAGATCATTATTATTATATAAGTATCTTAGTGGTTGGCATGTTCTCCTCTCAGTGCTAGGGATTCCCGTTTCAAATCCCAATCTGGGTGGAGTTTCCATGTTCTCTCCGTGTCCGTGTGGGTTTCCTCCGGGTTCTCCGGTTTCCTCCCACAGTCCAATAACGTGGATCAAGGTCAACTGAATTCTCCAAATTGCCCCATATAGAGTGTGTGTGTGTGTGTGTGTGTGAGTGTGTGTCCAGAAATAGATTGGTGACCTGTCCTGGGTGTATCTGCCCAGCGCCCGAAACGTTCTCCCCTGGATGGGCATGGGGAACCCCACCGTGACCCTAGTTGTTAGTATAGTGTTAAGTGGAAGATATTGAGATTAGATTATTGTTATCATTATATAATTAGTAGGGGGCTTAGTGGTTAGCATGTTCTCCTCTCAGCACTAGGGATTCCAGGTTCGAATCCCAATCTGGGTGGAGTTTCCATGTTCTCCCCGTGTCCGTGTGGGTTTCCTCCGGGTTCTCCGGTTTCCTCCCACACACCAAAAACATGGATTTAAGGTAAATCGAATGCTCTAAATTGCCCCATATAGAGTGTGTGTTTGTGTGAGCGAGTGTGTGTGTGTCCAGTGATAGATTGGCGCCCTGTCCTGGGTGTATCTGCCCAGCGCCAGAAATGTTCTCCTCTGGATGGGAACCTTATATACTAAGCAAACTAACAAATAAATAACGTACGCCGGTCTGTAGATGGAGTATCTATCGAAGTCGAGTTGTTCGATATCAGCTTCGACTTGACCCTGCAAAAGACGACAAGCAGCTGAATATCACCCAAACGCAAAGAGGGACGCTTTAGAACATGCTTTAGAACATCCTTTACAGGGTGATTGAACGTACACACCAATACAGCTGATCAAATGAATAGAAAGAACTAGGGGTGAGCTGCAATATTCGCTGATTCGACGATTCGATTCGGAGAACCGTAGTCGACTATGAACCTCATAGTCGAATGGACCATTTTGACCACATGGGGGCGCCCATGGCTGCTGCTAAGCATTAGTTTTTACATGAAATGTCTTTGTTTTCGTTATATATATATATAGCCTTTTGTCAAATAAAATCATCCTAATTTCTAGAAAAAAAAAGAAAAACAAAACAAAAAAAAGGTTTTCTTTTGTTGGAAAAACAAGTAAAATATATTTAAAAAAATCTTTTTTAAAAACCACGCTTATAGCGCCATCTTGTGGTGACATTTTAACTGATTCGACTATCAGTCGACTATAGGGAAAATCTGACCAATCAGATTCGACTATGAAAATCTTTAGTTGAATACAGCCCTAGAAAAGAACAAAGTCAGCATTATTGGAGGAACCTTGGTTCTCAAGTAGAGGAAGCTGCTGGTCTTGTCGGCTCCTTTCGACGACTCCAGGTGGAAGTGTGCGCAGCCGCCGGTTCTCGCCAGTTCCGCTGCCTTCAGCACGTAATCGTGGTCCACGCGGACGAAGCCCTCCTGCAACCCCGTCATAGTGACATCACATGAGTGACATTGCATTAGTATCACAAGCTGTGCTGTAGGTGGTTGTGATAAAGGAAAATGGGTGTGTGATGATAGGGTGGTGGTGTGGGTTTTGTCTTGCCACTGTCTCTTCGGCTTGCTTTTTGGAGGTTTAAAGGTTTAGAACACTGTAAAGCTGTTTTGTGATGATGTACTATGAGTAATTTATTTATAGAACTCACACAGATACAAACTCTATAGGGGCAATTAGGATAGGAACATTTAGAGCAGCCAATTCACCTCAAATGGGTGGAATTTGGATATTTATTGGACGGCGGGCCTGCTTGTTGCCCTCAATGGACTTATATCAGTGATTCTCAATTATTTTCTGTTAAGCCCCCCCTAGAAAAAAGAAAACATTTTGCGCCCCCCCCACACGCACACTCACCTCACCCCCCCCCCATCCACTACGACCACTGTCGTATGATTTGTCTATAAATGTGTTATAGGTACACCTCTTTTATAACAATAAAGAAAACAAAAAAGAAAGAAATATAGATCAACTTAGAACAAAGAATCAGTTTATTGACTTTGTTTTGTAGTTTGTATTAGAAACGAATGAAATCCTTGTTTAAACCAGAAGCATTTTTGAACCGACTGGAATTTGATACTGAAGAATGAAATGAAATAAAATCAATAAATAATAATACATTCAAATTCATCAGCAACATTTTTTTTAATCAAAATAATGTCTCCAACGCGTCCGTTTTGCAGCACAGCTTTTCTGAAGTAGTTTTCATAAAGCGTTAATATTTGCTGGTTATACTCGTCACGTTTACGATTAAAAACTCAAGCGGTTATCAGCGTGATCGGGGTGGAATGTCTTTAAGTGACGCCTTCATCTATTTGGCTTCACGCTGTCCGCTGCCAACATTTTAAGACACAGAAGACACACCGGTCTTTCTTCGTCTCCCACCTTAGTTACCGTGAAGTTACAGTTACAGTGAAACCAAGCGCTACATAAGCTTCGACATTGTTTCCTCGTTTTAGTTTTCGGTTGACTTTTGTTGCTCTCGTTATCTTCGTCTCTCTCCGCCTTTCTCTCCTCATCTCTCTTAAATATTTCTCCATGTTGTCTCTTGACGGTTTGTTCAGTAAACTTAATATCACTTGCTCTGTGATTTCTTGTTATGCGCCCCCCCCCCAGGCACTGCACTGCGCCCCCCCTGGGGGGCGCCCCACTATTTGAGAAGCACTGACTTATATACACTGTTGATGCTGCCCCCCCTCTCAAGGAGTTCCAATTGTTAAATATGGGTCACCTGACATGTGGGCTGCATCAACAGTGTAAAGATAGCCATGTACAGATTTTGTGATGATCAGGTGACCTGTATTTAACAATTGGAAACCTATATAAGTCCATTGGGGGCAACCTGCAGGACTGCCAGCTCCACTGCTGCTCAAGGAGGATGAGTCCCCCACTGAGTCTTGGTTCCTCTAAAGATTTCTTTCTTAAAATATCACCATAACAGGGAGTTTTGTCTTGCCACTGTCTCTTCAGCTTGCTCTTTGGAGGTTTAAAGGCTTATAACACAGTAAAGCTGCTTTGTGACGATGTACTATTGTAAAGAAAAGCGCTCTATAAATAAATTACTCACACAGACACAAACTCAATAGGGGCAATTAAGACAGGAAAATTTGGAGCAGCCATTTCACCTTAAATTGAAAAGGAGGTTTATATTGGGACATGTAGTTATGATAAGGACGTATACTCACAGCTCCAGCTTTAGCTTTGGTCGTTCCAAGACAGCAGAACCCAACGTCGTGACCCTGAAACGCTGCTGCATGTTCGTCCAGTTTCTCAAAATCCACCACCTCCTGCACCTTTAAAGAGAACCCACGCCACAATTACTACATCATCACCTGGTGAGTAAAGACGAATCTAACTATCCATCCATTATCTTCCGCTTTATTCTCTATTAGGGTCCCGGGGGGGTTCCCCATGCCCATCCAGGGAAGAACGTCTTGGGCGTTGGGCAGATACACCCAGGACAGGACGCCAATCTATCACTGGACACACACTCACTCGCACAGACACACTCTATATGGGGCAATTCGTAACGTTCAAGGTAAATTTTCATTCATTCATTATCTCCCGCTTTATCCTCTATTAGGGTCGCGGTGGGGTTCCCCATGCCCATCCAGGGGAGAACGTCTCGGGCGCTGGGCCGATACACCCAGGACAGGGCGCCAATCCATCGCTGGGTGCACACTCACTCACACAAACACACTATATGGGGCAATTTAGAGAACTCAATTAACGTGATCCATGTTTTTGGACTGTGGGAGGAAACCGGAGAACCCGGAGGAAACCCACGCGGACACGGGGAGAACATGGAAACTCCACCCAGATGGGGATTCGAACCGGGAATCCCTAGCGCTGAGAGGCGAACGTGCTAACCACGTGCCGCCCAAGGTAAATTTAATTCTCCAAATTGCCCCATATAGTGTGTGAGTGTGTGTGTCCAGTGATAGATTAGCATCCTGTCCTGGGTGTATCTGCCCAGCGCCTGAAATGTTCTCCCCTGGATGGGCATGGAGATACCCCCCCGGATTCAAGGTAAATTGAATTCTCCAAATTGCCCAATATTGTGTGTGTGTAAGTGAGTGTGTGTCCAGTGATAGATTAGCATCCTGTCCTGGGTGTATCTGCCCAGCGCCTGAAATGTTCTCCCCTGGATGGGCATGGAGATACCCCCCCGGATTCAAGGTAAATTGAATTCTCCAAATTGCCCAATATTGTGTGTGTGTAAGTGAGTGTGTGTCCAGTGAAAGATTGGCGTCCTGTCCTGGGTGTATCTGCCCAGCGCCCGAGACGTTCTCCCCTGGATGGGGATGGGCATGGGGACCCCCCAACTCTAGTAGAGGATTAAATCTAAGGTAATGAGACGTTCCTCTCAGCGCTGAGGATCCAGGTTCGAATCCCAATCTGGGTGGAGTTTCCATATTCTTCTCGTGTCCATGTGGGTTTCCTCTGGGTTCTCTGGTTTGCTCCCACAGTCCAAAAACATGGATTCAAGGTAAAACTGAATGCCCCATATAGAGTGTGTGAGTGTCTGTGTGAGTGAGTGTGTGTCCAGTGATAGATTGGCGTCCTGTCCTGGGTGTATCAGTCCAGCGCCCAAAATGTTCTCCCCTGGATGGGCATGGGGAACCCCCCCGCGACCCTAGTAGAGGATAAAGCTGAAGATAATGGATGGATGGATGGAGTTGCTATTGTTATTGTTTATATCTGACATTCTTGTCCTGCAATTTTCGACCTGGCGGAACGCTTCTCAACTCATCAGTGAGTGCACTGCTTGTATTCAGCTAATTAATCAGCCCAAGCGTTCCGGAGATATTCCCGGTTTTCCTTTAATTGCTTTACATCACGGTGAGGTTTGCGCTCCGGTAAAGAGACGAAGATAACGATTTATACTCCCTCAACCGAAATTAAAACGAGAAATGTGTGCGCTGCGCTTCACTGCGATACGAACAAGTTACTGCCCATCATGTGTCTTCCTTGCGTCAGTCAGCGTGAAATAAATGGTTGTTGAAAGGACACTTACATCCACTAGAGGTTGCAGTAACTTAGAGTTTTTAATCAAACGTGGCGTACGGCGGAGCAACTTCTGATTTTGTACATACTGCAGAAAACGACTGCTAAAAATGGCAGCGTTAATTCTAGATTTCCGGTGGTCTGTGAGGCCACTGAACAGGTACGCGACATTTGGATGGAGAATTTTATTAAATTGTGCGCCCAATGAGGGAACTTGATGACGAATTTAATCATTTCCAATACTTTCGGATGTCTGCCAGGGCATTCGATAACTTGCTTTAGCTTTGTAATAAGGATTTTTCGTCCCTGTGCTCAAACTAAAAAACGAAGGAACATGATCATATAAATGATTAAAATTGCGCACACACTCGTATAACCGCTCTTATCAAAAAGTTCCACCATGTTTTTCTTCTTCTTCGTGTACATATGGAAGTGGTCGCATCATGCACTGTACCCCCACGGGGGGGGGGCCAAAAAGTATTGCTCCGTCCTGTCCGCATCCGCAAGCTTTCAGAAAACGTGCAAATTACGTACGAAATGAACGCAGAGTACGGACCAAAGGCTCCGTCCGTATCCGTCTCCGTATTTAACGTTGAGCATAAATGAGCCTTAACTCGGCCCTTTTTTGAGCTACGAAGACGGAATCGGCCGGAGTCCGCGGCCTTATGAAAACGCAGAGACGCCCGATTCTTGTTAAGTTTCAAAACGTACCACATCGTCATACGCCGCGTCCTTAAAGTCCAGCCTCCTCCGTCCAATCAGGGTGATCTTGGAGAAAATACGCCGCTGGAGGAGTTCCTTCAGTAAAGCCTTTCCCGTCTCTCCAGAGGCACCAAGAATGAAACAGGTCTTATTCCGCTGTCGGAATTTGTCCTCCAGCTCTGCCACATTAATCCTGAAAAACATCCATCCATTATCTTCTGCTTTATCCTCTACTAGGGTCGCAGGGGGTTCTCATCCAGGGGAGAACGTTTCGGGCGCTGGGCGGATACACCCAGGACAGGGAGCAAATCTATCACTGGACACACACTCACTCACACACACACACTCTATATGGGGCAATTTGGAGCATTCAATTGCCCTTGATCCATGTTTTTGGACTGTGGGAGGAAACGGGAGAACCCTAAGTAAACCCACGTGGACACGGGGAGAACATAGAAACTCCACCCAGACTGGGATTCGAACCTGAGAGGAGAACATGCTAACCACTAAGCGACCATGCAACCCGGTTTAATGATTCATTCAATCATTATCTTCCGCTTTATCCTTCTATTAGGGTCGCAGGGGGGGGGGCATCAAGGGGAGAACGTTTCGGGCGCTGGGCAGATACACCCAGGACAGGGCGCCAACCTATCACTGAACACACTCACTCACACAAACACACTCTATATGGGGCAATTTGGAGAATTCAATTAAATGCACTAATTTGCCCCATATAGAGTGTGTGTGAGTGAGTGTGTGTTGAGTGATAGGTTGGTGTCCTGTCCTGGGTGTATCTGCCCAGCGCCCGAAACGTTCTCCCCTGGATGAGCATGGGGAACCAGGTTCGAATCCTGATCTGGGTGAGATTCCATGTCCACCGGTTTCCTGCCACATTCCAAAAACATAGATTCAAGGTAAATGTAATGCTCTGAATTGCCCCATATAGTGTGTGTCTGTGTCGGTGAGCATGCCCAGCTATAGATTGGCGCCCTGTCCAAGCGCCGGAAACGTTCTCCTATGGATGGGCATGGGGAACCAGGTTCGAATCCCAATCTGGGTGGAGTTTCCATGTTCTCCGGTTTTCTGCCACATTCCAAAAACATAGATTCAAGGTAAATGTAATGCTCTGAATTGCCCCATATAGTGTGTGTCTGTGTCGGTGAGCATGCCCAGCTATAGATTGGCGCCCTGTCCAAGCGCCTGAAACGTTCTCCTATGAAAGGGCATGGGGAACCAGGTTCGAATCCCAATCTGGGTGGAGTTTCCATGTTCTCCCCATGTTCTCCGGTTCCCTGCCACATTCCAAAAACATAGATTCAAGGCAAATGTAATGCTCTGAATTGCCCCATATAGTGTGTGTCTGTGTCGGTGAGCATGCCCAGCTATAGATCGGCGCCCTGTCCAAGTGTCTGAAACGTTCTCCTATGGATGAGCATGGGGAACCAGGTTCGAATCCCAATCTGGGTGGAGTTTCCATGTTCTTCGGTTTCCTGACACATTCCAAAAACATAGATTCAAGGTAAATGTAATGCTCTGAATTGCCCCATATAGTGTGTGTCTGTGTCGGTGAGCATGCCCAGCTATAGATTGGCGCCCTGTCCAAGTGCCTGAAACGTTCTCCTAAGGATGTGCATGGGGAACCAGGTTCGAATCCCAATCTGGGTGGAGTTTCCATGTTCTCCCCATGTTCTCCGGTTCCCTGCCACATTCCAAAAACATAGATTCAAGGCAAATGTAATGCTCTGAATTGCCCCATATAGTGTGTGTCTGTGTCGGTGAGCATGCCCAGCTATAGATTGGCGCCCTGTCCAAGCGCCTGAAACGTTCTCCTATGGATGGGCATGGGGAACCAGGTTCGAATCCCAATCTGGGTGGAGTTTCCATGTTCTCCGGTTTCCTGCCACATTCCAAAAACATAGATTCAAGGTAAATGTAATGCTCTGAATTGCCCCATATAATGTGTGTCTGTGTCGGTGAGCATGCCCAGCTATAGATTGGCGCCCTGTCCAAGCGCTGGAAACGTTCTCCTATGGATGGGCATGGGGAACCACGTTCGAATCCCAATCTGGGTGGAGTTTCCATGTTCTCCGGTTTCCTGCCACATTCCAAAAACATAGATTCATGGTAAATGTAATGCTCTGAATTGCCCCATATAGTGTGTGTCTGTGTCGGTGAGCATGCCCAGCTATAGATTGGCGCCCTGTCCAAGCGCCGGAAACGTTCTCCTATGGATGGGCATGGGGAACCAGGTTCGAATCCCAATCTGGGTGGAGTTTCCATGTTCTCGGGTTTCCTGACACATTCCAAAAACATAGATTCAAGGTAAATGTAATGCTCTAAATTGCCCCATATAGTGTGTGTCTGTGTCGGTGAGCATGCCCAGCTATAGATTGGCGCCCTGTCCAAGCGCCTGAAACGTTCTCCTATGGATGGGCATGGGGAACCAGGTTCGAATCCCAATCTGGGTGGAGTTTCCATGTTCTCCCCATGTTCTCCGGTTCCCTGCCACATTCCAAAAACATAGATTCAAGGTAAATGTAATGCTCTAAATTGCCCCATATAGTGTGTGGGTCTGTGTCGGTGAGCATGCCCAGCTATAGATTGGCGCCCTGTCCAAGCGCCGGAAACGTTCTCCTATGGATGGGCATGGGGAACCACGTTCGAATCCCAATCTGGGTGGAGTTTCCATGTTCTCCGGTTCCGTGCCACATTCCAAAAACATAGATTCAAGGTAAATGCAATGCTCTGAATTGCCCCATATAGTGTGTGTCTGTGTCGGTGAGCATGCCCAGCTATAGATTGGCGCCCTGTCCAAGCGCCGGAAACGTTCTCCTATGGATGGGCATGGGGAACCAGGTTCGAATTCCAATCTGGGTGGAGTTTCCGTGTTCTGCCCATGTTCTCCAGTTTCCTGCCATATTCCAAAAACATATATTCAAGGTAAATGTAATGCTCTGAATTGCCCCATATAGTGTGTGTCTGTGTCGGTGAGCATGCCCAGCTATAGATTGGCGCCCTGTCCAAGCGCCTGAAACGTTCTCCTATGGATGTGCATGGGGAACCAGGTTCGAATCCCAATCTGGGTGGAGTTTCCATGTTCTCCCCATGTTCTCTGGTTTCCTGCCACATTCCAAAAACACAGATTCAAGGTAAATGTAATGCTCTGAATTGCCCCATATAGTGTGTGTCTGTGTCGGTGAGCATGCCCAGCTATAGATTGGCACCCTGTCCAAGCGCCGGAAACGTTCTCCTATGGATGGGCATGGGGAACCAGGTTCGAATCCCAATCTGGGTGGAGTTTCCATGTTCTCCCCATGTTCTCCAGTTTCCTGCCATATTCCAAAAACATAGATTCAAGGTAAATGTAATGCTCTGAATTGCCCCATATAGTGTGTGTCTGTGAGCATGCCCAGCTATAGATTGGCGCCCTGTCCAAGCGCCTGAAACGTTCTCCTATGGATGGGCATGGGGAACCAGGTTCGAATCCCAATCTGGGTGGAGTTTCCATGTTCTCCCCATGTTCTCCGGTCTCCTGCCACATTCCAAAAACATAGATTCAAGGTAAATGTAATGCTCTAAATTGCCCCATATAGTGTGTGTCTGTGTCAGTGAGCATGCCCAGCTATAGATTGGCGCCCTGTCCAAGCGCCGGAAACGTTCTCCTATGGACGGGCATGGGGAACCAGGTTCGAATCCCAATCTGGGTGGAGTTTCCATGTTCTCCGGTCTCCTGCCACATTCCAAAAACATAGATTCAAGGTAAATGTAATGCTCTGAATTGCCCCATATAGTGTGTGTCTGTGTCGGTGAGCATGCCCAGCTATAGATTGGCACCCTGTCCAAGCGCCGGAAACGTTCTCCTATGGATGGGCATGGGGAACCAGGTTCGAATCCCAATCTGGGTGGAGTTTCCATGTTCTCCCCATGTTCTCCGGTTTCCTGCCACATTCCAAAAACATAGATTCAAGGTAAATGTAATGCTTTAAATTGCCCCATATAGTGTGTGTCTGTGTCGGTGAGCATGCCCAGCTATAGATTGGCGCCCTGTCCAAGCGCCTGAAACGTTCTCCTATGGATGGGCATGGGGAACCAGGTTCGAATCCCAATCTGGGTGGAGTTTCCATGTTCTCCCCATGTTCTCCAGTTTCCTGCCACATTCCAAAAACATAGATTCAAGGTAAATGTAATGCTCTGAATTGCCCCATATAGTGTGTGTCTGTGAGCATGCCCAGCTATAGATTGGCGCCCTGTCCAAGCGCCGGAAACGTTCTCCTATGGATGGGCATGGGGAACCAGGTTCGAATCCCAATCTGGGTGGAGTTTCCATGTTCTCCGGTCTCCTGCCACATTCCAAAAACATAGATTCAAGGTAAATGTAATGCTCTAAATTGCCCCATATAGTGTGTGTCTCTGTCTGTGAGCATGCCCAGCTATAGATTGGCGCCCTGTCCAAGCGCCTGAAACGTTCTCCTATGGATGTGCATGGGGAACCAGGTTCGAATCCCAATCTGGGTGGAGTTTCCATGTTCTCCCCATGTTCTCCGGTCTCCTGCCACATTCCAAAAACATAGATTCAAGGTAAATGTAATACTCTAAATTGCCCCATATAGTGTGTGTCTGTGTCGGTGAGCATGCCCAGCTATAGATTGGCGCCCTGTCCAAGAACCTGAAACGTTCTCCTAAGGATGTGCATGGGGAACCAGGTTCGAATCCCAATCTGGGTGGAGTTTCCATGTTCTCCCCATGTTCTCCGGTTCCCTGCCACATTCCAAAAACATAGATTCAAGGTAAATGTAATGCTCTAAATTGCCCCATATTGGCATGGGCAAGCAGGTTCGAGTCCCAATTTTGTCAACGGTTCACAAAATTCGTGTCGAATTTTCAAACGTAAAAAATAAAGACACAGACCTGTGAACTTAATTGTATCGTAGAGAACCCGATAAATGCAGTATAATTAACAATTATTACGAAATGTTGCCTCAGTATTAGTGCCATTAAACAGAGCGCGTTACCCTTTATAGTCCGCCGCGTCGCTCGAGTTCTCCATGTAGTGCGCGACGATAGCGAGAAGCATAAACAATAAAGCTAAAGCAGTAAAGAAAGAACTACAAAATTCGAACAATTTCATTACACTGACATTGAATTTGTTCCACGAGGGCGGCGTACTTCCGCGTGCAGATGTTTTGAGGGAGGCGCATGCGCAGAGAGCAGCGTTTGCCTTATCCACACAATTGCCTAACAAACGGTTTGATTTCACAAATTGGAAGTGTAAACGAACTTTTGTATTTAGTTAACCCGGTTGTGAGTGATACGTCTATTGTAATATCATATATCTATTTTGAAAATGTAGTTTGAAGTGGAATTGTCGGCGAGTTCGGGGTGCAATGGCACGGTTTTCCGCTAAGTGGCACTGTTTAGCTGATTTTGGTTGCCTATAGAGAGCTGGAGACTTCGGAATAGAAAGTCACAAAGTATTTTAGCATCGTGTGTGTGTGTGTGTGTGTGTGTGTGTGTGTGTGTGTGTGTGTGTGTGTGTGTGTGTGTGTTTGCTCAACAAACTAATATATATATTAGTTACTCAACAAGGGCTTAGTGGTTAGCACGTTCGCCTCTCAGCGCTAGGGATTCCCGGTTCGAATCCCCATCTGGGTGGAGTTTCCATGTTCTCCCCGTGTCCGCGTGGGTTTCCTCCGGTTTCCTCCCACAGTCCAAAAACATGGATCAAGTTATTTGAGTTCTCTAAATTGCCCCATATATAGTGTGTTTGAGTGTGTGAGTGTGTACCCAGCGATGGATTGGCCCCCTGTCCTGGGTGTATCTGCCCAGCGCCCGAGACGCTCTCCCCTGGATGGGCATGGGGAACCCCACCGCGACCCTAATAGAGGATAAAGCGGGAGATAATGAATGAATGAATGAGTTACTCAACAAATTAATATATATATATATATATATATATATATATATATATATATATATATATATATATATATATATATATATTTTTTTTTTTTTTTTTTTTTTTTTTTTCCCTCACTTCCCTCCCTCCCTTTTTTACTTACTTACTTTCTTATCTTTCTTATCTATATATATATATTCATTCATTCATTATCTCCCGCTTTATCCTCTATTAGGGTCGCGGTGGGGTTCCCCATGCCCATCCAGGGGAGAACGTCTCGGGCGCTGGGCAGATAGACCCAGGACAGGGCGCCAATCCATCACTGGGCACACACTCACTCACACAGACACACGCTATATGGGGCAATTTTGAGAATTCAATTGACTTGATCCATGTTTTTGGACTGTGGGAGGAAACCGGAGAACCCGGAGGAAACCCACGCAGACACGGGGAGAACATGGAAACTCCAGTCAGATGGGGATTCGAACCGGGAATCCCTAGCGCTGAGAGGCAAACGTGCTAACCACTAAGCCACCGTGCCGCCATATATATATATATATATATATATATATATATATATATATATATATATATATATATATATATATATATATATATATATATATATATACTTAAATACATTCGCTTTATGAAAGCTACATCAGAAAAGCTGTGCGCTGCAAAAAGGGCGCGCTGGAGAGATTAGATCTGACTTACTCAAAAAAAAAAATAAAACATTACAAATTGTTGTATTCATTTTTGTTTTGTAGGTTAAAGTGTTAATATATTCTGCTCCTGAGTTAATGTTGCTGATGAATTTGAATTTATTATTATTTATTGATTTTATTTAATTTCATTCTTCAGTATCAAATGCCAGTCGGTTCAAAAATGATTCTCGTTTAAATAAGGATTTCATTCGTTTCTGTTACAAACTAAAAAACAAAGTTAATAGAATGATTCTGTTCTAAGTTGATCTATATTTCTTTCTTTTTTGTTTTCTTTTTATTGCTTTTATTGTTAATAAGGAGATATTGTTATAAAAGAGGTGTACTTATAACAAATTTATAGACAAATCATACTACAGTGGGCGTGTAAAAATACTTTATCCCATTTTGTCATGTGGGGGGGTGAGGTGAGTGTGTGTGTGTGTCTCGGGGGGGGGGGGGGGCGCAAAATGTTTTCTTCTTCCTAGGGAGGGCTTAACAGAAAATAATTGAGAATCACTGATATATGTAAGGCTTAGTGGTTAGCACGTTCGCCTCTCAGCGCTAGGGATTCCCGGTTCGAATCCCCATCTGGGTGGAGTTTCCATGTTCTCCCCGTGTCTGCGTGGGTTTCTTCCGGGTTCTCCAGTTTCCTCCCACAGTCCAAAAACATGGATCAAATCAAGTGAATTCTCCAAATTGCCCCATATAGAGTGCGTCTGTGTGAGTGAGTGTGTGCCCAGCAATGGATTGGCGCCCTGTCCTGGGTCTATCTGCCCAGCACCTGAGATGTTCTCCCCTGGATGGGCATGGGGAACCCCCCCCCCCCCCCCCCCCCCCCCGCGACCCTAATAGAGGATAAAGCGGAAGATAATGAATGAATTATATATGTAAATATATATGGTGGCACGGTGGCTTAGTGGTTAGCACGTTTGCCTCTCGATTCCGGTTCGAATCCCCATCTGGGTGGAGTTTCCATGTTCTCCCCGTGTCCGCGTGGGTTTCCTCCGGGTTCTCCGGTTTCCTCCCACAGTCCCAAAACATGGATCAAGTCAATTGAATTCTCTAAATTGCCCCATGTAGAGTGTGTCTGTGAGTGTGAGTGTGTGCCCAGAAATGGATTGGCGTCCTGTCCTGGGTGTATCTGCCCAGCGCCCGAGACGTTCTCCCCTGGATGGGCATGGGGAACCCCCCCGCGACCCTAATAGAGGATAAAGCGGAAGATAATGGATGGATGGATGGATGGATGGGAATGAATTAGGATCCCGCTTCGAGAACAACACAGAGACCCTATGTTGTTGTACCAAAACAAGTCGTGTGCAGAATTTCGGGGTTTAAAAATCTCAACCAAGCCTCAAGATTAAGACCAAACAGCAGCAGGCTGGCAGTTCTAGATTTTAAAGAACCAACGTTTTGCTAGCTAACGCAGCGCGTTGAGTAAATTTCAACCTAATAGGGAAACGCATCACCGGCGCGCCATTGTGGTGCGAATGTTAAAGACGCCGTTTCGAACGCCATGTGGTGCGTACTGGAAACGTCCCATTGTCTCCCCGCACATGCATATTCATCGATCGGCGGTTCCGTATCGAGCAAACGGCTAATAGCCTTTTCGTTTCTTCTCGCTTTTAAAGTCGTGTTTTTTGTTTTTTTGCTTTCCCCTTTTTAATAGCGCTTAATCGTGCTGTTTTGACATTTCCCTCATTGAAAGCGACTCATCCTCCGTCGCCGTCAGATCGAAGCCAGACCACAACGAAGCAACATGTGTGTGTGACAGGGGCCCGGGTGTGTGTGTGTCACGGCCGGTCCCCGCTCCGCGGGAGCTCCCGCTCTCCCACTGGTGCCGTCGACGGGAACCCATTCTCATTCCACCTCGGCAGTAATTAGCAGACGGATGGATCGAAGGACTCTTTTTGTGTTCTCATATGTCCTCGGAGGAGTAAAAGAGCAGCTTCGGGCTGGGAAGTCAGCAGGGAGAGGCTTCATTGTGACGGGGGGGGGGGGGGTTAAGCAAAAAATAGGGGAAGGACATGATTGACCTTTTATTATTCTGTCTGATGCAGCAACGAATCAAAGATGCAGGGGTGCATCACTTTCGGCAAAAATGAGATACAAACCCGTCTTTTTTGGTACTACAGACGTTTTGGTGAAGGTCAGGTGATGTGGTAAGTGGTCTAGGCTCTCACGGTACAGCAAGAACGTCCTGAGGTTGAACTCTGGGTAATCGGTGCGGTTTGCATGTTCAGAATCCGAATCCGAATCAGTTAAGTTAGTCCCTTTTTCAAGCAAAAAATAGAGGAAGGACATGATTAACCTTTTATTCTGTCTGATGATTCAAAGAATCAAAGAATCAAAGATGCAGGGCTGCGGACACTTTCGGCAAAATTGAGATACAAACCCGTCTTTTTTGGTTCTAAAGACGTTTTGGTGAAGGTCAGGTGATGCGGTAAGCGGTCTGTGCTCTCACGGTACAGCAAGAACGTCCTGAGACTGGGCTGAGATACAAACCCATGGTACAGCAAGAACGTCCTAAGTTTGAACTCTGGGTAATCGGTGCGGTTTGCATGTTCAGAATCCGAATCCGAATCATTTATTTATTCGTAATCCTCTACTGGGGTCATGGGCTGGGGGGGTAAGTTGTCCCTTTTTTCAAGCAAAAAATAGGGGAAGGACATGATTGACCTTTTATTATTCTGTCTGATGATTCAAAGAATCAAAGAATCAAAGATGCAGGGCTGCGGACACTTTCGGCAAAATTGAGATACAAACCCGTCTTTAGAACCAAAAAAGACGGGTTTGTATCTCAATTTTGCCGAAAGAATCAAAGATGCAGGGCTGCCGACACTTTCGGCAAAAATGAGTTGCAAACCCGTCTTTTTTGGCTCTAAAGATGTTTTGGTGAAGGTCAGGTGATGTGGTAAGTGGTCTATGCTCTCACGGTACAGCAAGAACGTCCTGAGGTTGAACTCTGGGTAATCGGTGCGGTTTGCATGTTCAGAATCCGAATCCGAATCCGAATCCAAATAAGTTAGTCCCTTTTTTGAAGCAAAAAATAGGGGAAAGACATGATTGACCTTTTATTCTGTCTGATGACTCAAAGAATCAAAGAATCAAAGAATCAAAGATGCAGGGCTGCCGACACTTTCGGCAAAATGAGATACAAACCCGTCTTTTTTGGTACTAAAGATGTTTTGGTGAAGGTCAGGTGATGCGGTAAGTGGGCTAGGCTCTCACGGTACAGCAAGAACGTCCTGAGGTTGAACTCTGGGTAATCGGTGCGGTTTGCATGTTCAGAATCCGAATCCGAATCAGTTAAGTTAGTCCCTTTTTCAAGCAAAAAATAGGGGAAGGACATGATTGACCTTTTATTATTCTGTTTGATGATTCAAAGAATCAAAGAATCAAAGATGCTGGGCTGCGGACACTTTTGGCAAAATGAGATACAAACCCGTCTTTTTTGGTTCTAAAGACGTTTTGGTGAAGGTCAGGTGATGTGGTAAGTGGTCTAGGCTCTCACGGTACAGCAAGAACGTCCTGAGACTGGGATGAGATACAAACCCGTGGTACAGCAAGAACGTCCTAAGTTTGAACTCTGGGTAATCGGTGCGGTTTTCATGTTCAGAATCCGAATCCGAATAATTTATTTATTCGTTATCTTCCGCCTAATCCTCTATTAGGGTCATGGGCTGGGGGGGTAAGTTAGTCCCTTTTTTCAAGCAAAAAATAGGGGAAGGACATGATTGACCTTTTATTATTCTGTCTGATGCAGCAAGGAATCAAAGATGCAGGGGTGCGAACACTTTTGGCAAAAATGAGATACAAACCCGTCTTTTTTGGTTCTAAAGACGTTTTGGTGAAGGTCAGGTGATGTGGTAAGTGGTCTATGCTCTCACGGTACAGCAAGAACGTCCTGAGACTGGGCTGAGATACAAACCCATGGTACAGCAAAGAACAAAGAATCAAAGAATCAAAGATGCAGAGGTGCGAACACTTTCGGGTAAAATGAGATACAAACCCATCTTTTTTGGTTCTAAAGACGTTTTGGTGAAGGTCAGGTGATGCGGTAAGCGGTCTGTGCTCTCACGGTACAGCAAGAACGTCCTGAGGTTGAACTCTGGGTAATCGGTGCTGTTTGCATGTTCAGAATCCGAATCCGAATCCGAATCTGAATTATTCATCTATTCGCTATTTTCTGCTTAATCCTCTACTAGGGTCATGGGTTCGGGGGGGGGGGGGGGGTTAAGTTAGTCCCTCTTTTAGGAGAAGGACATGATTGTCTCACTGTACAGCAAGAACGTCCTGAGGTTGAATTCTGGGTAATTGGTGCGGTTTGCATGTTCAGAATCAGAATCCAAATCAGAATCATTTAGTCATCCTTTATCTTCCCCTTAATCCACTACTAGGGTCCTGGGCTGGGGGGGGGGCGGGGTTAAGTTAGTCCCTCTTTAAGGGGAAGGACATGAGTGACCTTTTATTATTCTGTCTGATGCAGCAAAGAATCAAAGAATCAAAGATGCAGGGGTGCAAACACTTTCGGCTAAAATGAGTTACAAACCCGTCTGTTTTGGTTCTAAAGACGTTTTGGTGAAGGTCAGGTGATGCGGTAAGTGGTCTAGGCTCTCACGGTACAGCAAGAACGTCCTGAGGTTGAACTCTGGGTAATCGGTGCGGTTTGCATGCTCAGAATCCGAATCATTTAGTCATCCATTATCTCGGGGGGGGGGGGGGGGGGGGGGTAGTTTAGTCCCTCTTTTTTCAACCAAAAGGGAAGGACATGACTGACCTTTGATTATTCTGCCTGATGCAACAAAGAATCATCCATCCATCCATTATCTTCCGCTAATCCTCTATTAGGGTCGTGGGGGGGTTCCCAATGCCCATCCAAGGGAGAACGTTTCGGGCGCTGGGCATATACACCCAGGACAGGACACCAATCTATCGCTGGGCACACACTCACTCACACAGGCACACTCTATATGTGGCAATTTGGAGAATTCAATTGACCTTGATCCATGTTTTTGGACATGGGAGGAAGCTGGAGAACCCGGAGGAAACCCATGCAGACATGGGGAGAACATGGAAACTCCAGCCGGGTTGGGATTCGAACCGGGAATCTCCAGCACTGAGAGGAGAACATGCTAACCACTAAGACACTGTGCCGCCCACCTTTCATTCATTCATTATCTTCCGCTTTATCCTCTATTAGGGTCGCGGTGGGGTTCCCCATGCCCATCCAGGGGAGAACGTTTCAGGTGCTGGGCAGATAGACCCAGGACAGGACGCCAATACATCCCTGGGAACACACTCACTCACACAAACACACTCTACATGGGGCAATTTGGAGAACTCAATTGACCTTGATCCATGTTTTTGGACAGTGGGAGGAAGCCGGAGAACCCGGAGGAAACCCACGCGGACACGGGGAGAACATGGAAACTCCACCCGGGTTGGGATTCGAACCGGGAATCCCCAGGGCTGAGAGGAGAACGTGCTAACCACTAAGACACCGTGCCGCCCCCCCCTTATTATACATACATTATCTCCCGCTTTATCCTCTATTAGGGTCGCGGTGGGGTTCCCCATGCCCATCCAAGGGAGAACGTCTCGGGCACTGGGCAGATAGACCCAGGACAGGACACCAGTCTATCGCTGGGCACACACTCACTCACACAAACACACTCTACATGGGGCAATTTGGAGAACTCAATTGACCTTGATCCATGTTTTTGGACAGTGGGAGGAAGCCGGAGAACCCGGAGGAAACCCACGCGGACACGGGGAGAACATGGAAACTCCACCCGGGTTGGGATTCGAACCGGGAATCCCCAGGGCTGAGAGGAGAACGTGCTAACCACTAAGACACCGTGCCGCCCCCCCCTTATTATACATACATTATCTCCCGCTTTATCCTCTATTAGGGTCGCGGTGGGGTTCCCCATGCCCATCCAAGGGAGAACGTCTCGGGCACTGGGCAGATAGACCCAGGACAGGACACCAGTCTATCGCTGGGCACACACTCACTCACACAGACACACTCTATATGGGGCAATTTGGAGAATTCAATTGACCTTGATCCATGTTTTTGGACTGTGGGAGGAAGCCGGAGAACCCGGAGGAAACCCATGCGGACACGGGGAGAACATGGAAACTCCACCCAGATGGGGATTCGCACCGGGAATCCCTAGCGCTGAGAGGCGAACGTGCTAACCACTAAGCCACCGTGCCGCCCACCTTATTATTATTATTATAATTCTTAAGCAAATTTCTAGACGTTTCTCGCCCCACAGCTTACGACGCAGAACGTTGAAATTTGGTGTGGTATCCATAGTTACTTTAGGTTGTTTGTGCTTTCTAGAGCAATTTGGCGTACGGTTTCTTTGCCACGCCCATTTTTCAATCGGGCGGCACGGTGGCTTAGTGGTTAGCACGTTCTCCTCTCAGCGCTAGGGATTCCCGGTTCGAATCCCCATCTGGGTGGAGTTTCCATGTTCTCCCCGTGTCCGCGTGGGTTTCCTCCGGGTTCTCCGGTTTCCTCCCACAGTCCAAAAACATGGATCAAGTCAATTGAATTCTCCAAATTGCCCCATATAGAGTGTGTCTGTGTGAGTGAGTGTGTGCCCAGCGATGGATTGGCGCCCTGTCCTGGGTGTATCTGCCCAGCGCCCGAGACGTTCTCCCCTGGATGGGCATGGGGAACCCCACCGCGACCCTAATAGAGGATAAAGCTGGAGATAATGAATAAATGAATTTCAATCAATTTTACAGGTTTTTTCCCTCTTTATTTTCGTTCATTCTTTTGGTAAGCTTCTGTTAAGATTTGGAAGTTTGGCATGTTCTCCACACTAGCATAGCTACAATTCTTTGGTATTTCAAACAACTTTACAGTTTGTCTTCTTTTTTCCCCTCTTTAATTTGTTCTTTATTCGTATGCTTATTCATGGTCAACCTTTGGAAGTTTGGCATGTTCTCCACACTAGCATATTTTGCATTTTTTTTTTATTTCAAACAATTTTACAGGTCTGTCCTTTTTCTTTTTTCCCCTCTTTTATTTGTTCTTCATTCTTATGCTTAGCCGTGGTCAACCTTTGGAAGTTTGGCATGTTCTCCACACTAACATAGCTACAATTTTTTGGTATTTCAAACAACTTTACAGTTTGTCTTCTTTTCCCCCCTCTTTAATTTGTTCTTCATTCGTATGCTTAGCCATGGTCAACCTTTGGAAGTTTGGCATGTTCTCCACACTAGCATTGTTAGAATTCTTTTTGAATTTCAAACAACTTTACAGTTTGTCTTCTTTTTTCCCCTCTTTTATTTGTTCTTCATTCTTATACTTAGCCGTGGTCAACCTTTGAAAGTTTGGCATGTTCTCCACACTAGCATAGCTACAATTCTTTGGTATTTCAAACAACTTTTCAGATTTGTCCTTCTTCTTTCCCCTCTTTCATCTGTTCCTCATTCGTATGCTTAGCCATGGTCAACCTTTGGAAGTTTGGCATGTTCTCCACACTAGCATAGCTACAATGTTTTGGTATTTCAAACAACTTTACAGTTTGTCTTCTTTTTTCCCCTCTTTAATTTGTTCTTCATTCTTATGCTTGGCCATGGTCAACCTTTGGAAGTTTGGCATGTTCTCCACACTAGCTTAGTTAGCATATTATTGGATATCAAACAGCCCAAAGATAGATTGGCGCCATGTCCTGGGTGTATCTGCCCAGCGCCCGAGATGTTCTCCCCTGGATGGGCATGGGGAACCCCACCGCGACCCTAATGTAAGATAAATCGGAAGATAATGAATGAATGAATGAATGAATGAATGAATGAATGAATGGATATCAAACAACTTTACAAATTTGTTCTTCTCCTTTTTCCCCTCTTTTATTTGTTTTTCAGTCTTATGCTTAGCCATGGCCACCCTTTGGAAGTTTGGCATGTTCTCCTCGTTAGCCTAGCTCAAACAGCTCTACAGGCTTTTAATTCCTTCTTTTCTCTTTTTTTCTCTTTATTTTTAGTTATCCTTTTGGTAAGCCACTGTCAACGTTTGGATGTTTGGCATGTTCTCCACAATAACAATTTTATTTATTTTTTTGCTGCAGTCAGCCCTTCCAAGCCAACTTAACGTTCGCTCGCAAACTTTCCTTTCTAGTCTGCCTTAGCTCCCCACTCCGCGGTTGCCGTCTGATCCCGCCGAGGACTATCCCGTCAAAAATGTAGCTGAATGGAAATGTAGCGGGATGGGACATCAGCGTTAATTAAGCTAATCCTCGCTGAGGATCAGCTGGGAATGGATCTAAATCCACTCTGCCCCCTGCGCAGCCTCTCCAGCAGACCCGACATGATTCCCACCCCCACCTGTGCCCCTCGGTGTAGCAACCTCCTCGGGGGCCGAAATGAGAAGCAGATTGTGCTGTCAGCCCTCATTACGGCCCATCATTAGCATTAGCATTGGCTAAGGTTGCCGGGAAGTGGCGCATTTGCTCCTGCTGTGAGACAGCAAACCCGCTGTGTGTATTATGTATCAGTTCATATCATGAGGGGACAGGGTATCAAACGGCGCTGACGGTACAAAGGAACCTAGGACGCCCTGCTCTGACCGTATCAGGTGTTATTAGCATGAAAGCCCCAAAGAGCAAGCTGAAGAGACAGTGGCAAGACAAAACTCCCTGTTATGTTGATATTTTAAGGAGGAAATCTTTAGAAGAACCAAAACTCAGTGGGGGACTCATCCTCCTTGAGCGGGGGGGCAGCATCAACAGTGTAGGACAGCCATGTACAGATTGTGTGATGATCAGGTGACCTGTATTTAACAATTAAAAACTTTATAAGTCCATTGAGGGCAACCTGCAGGACTGCCAGACCAATAGAAATCCAAATTCCATTCATTTAAGGTGAATTGGCTGCTCTAATTTTTTTAATCTTAATTGCCCCTATCGAGTTTTTATCTGTGTGAGTGAGTAATTTATTTATAGAGTGTTTTTTTTACAATAGTACATCATCACAAAGCAGCTTTACAGTGTTGCAAACTTTTAAACCTCCAAAGAGCAAGCTGAAGAGACAGTGGCAAGACAAAACTCCCTGTTATTTGAGGAAGAAACCTTTAGAGGAACCAAGACTCAGTGGGGGACTCATCCTCCTTGGGGGGGGGGGGGGGGGGGGGTGGCAGCATGAACAGTGTAGGACAACCATGTAAAGATTGTGTCATGAACAGGTGACCTGTATTTAACAATTGAAACCTATATAAGTCCAGGGTGTCCTGCAGGTCTGCCAGACCAATAGAAATCCAAATTCCATCCATTTAAGGTGAAGTGGCTGCGCAAAATTTTTTATCTTAATTGCCCCCATTGAGTTGTGTGTGTGTGTGTGTGTGTGTGTGAGAGAGAGAGAGTGTGTGCCCAGTGATAGATTGGCATCCTGTCCTGGGTGTATCTGCCCAGTGACCGAAACGTTCTCCCCTGGATGGGCATGGGAACCCAGGAAACCACCCCCTACCCTTGAGGCGTTCCTATTCCCTAGAGGATTTCACAAAAGATAATGAGGTAAGAATTTCTTTAATCAGGGAGAAAACTATACAAATCATAATGGAATGGCTTATTTATAATCCCGATCTGGGTGGAGTTTCCATGTTCTCCCCGTGTCCGTGTGGGTTTCCTCCGGGTTCTCCGGTTTCCTCCCACAGTCCAAAAACATGGATCAAGGATGAATGTAGAGGATAAAGCGGAAGATAATGGATGAAAGGAATGTCATCATAATATCTTTGATGCGTATGTTTTTAAAAATATTTAACAAAGAAACTATCCATCCATCCATTATCTTCCGCTTTCTCTTCTACTAGGGTTGCAGGGGTGGGGGGGGGGGTGCGGTTCCTCATGCCCATCCAGGGGAGAATGTTTCGGGCGCTGGGCAGATACACCCAGGACAGGACGCCAATCTATTGCTGGACACACACTCACTCACACAGACACACTTTATATGGGGCAATTTGGAGTATTCAATTAACCTTGATCCACATTTTTGGACCGTGGGAGGAAACCGGAGAACCCGGAGGAAACCCACATGGACACGGAGAGAACATGGAAACTTGGGATTCAAACCTAGGAATCCCTAGCGCTGAGAGGAGAACATGATGACCACTAAGCCACCATGCCGCCCCAAGGGCAATTTGGATAGGGGCAATTAAGAGCAATCAGTTCACTTCGAAAGTAACTAACAAATTAAAAATCAGTTATTATAAAAACGCTGCGTTCTCATTGGCTGCAGTCCAGTCTTCGGAATCTCCAATATAGGTTCTCCTAAAGATCTTCCGTTTGTTTGGTTCTCAGAACAAGATTAGCACTCATGTTCTCCTCCATCCTCTGGTCGTTGTCCTCAGGCCTCCTTCCTTTCTCACAAAAGCCACGGAGAACAGTGAGACGGAACGTCCGATTCAAACAGTTCCACCTAACGGTTTGGCCATCTTCTCCACCCCTCAAATTAGCCGCTCGGCCCGCTGCTGATTCAGCACTAATCCCTAACACACACAAAGCTCCCACTCACTTACATGGGTTGAGATAATCACCCCGCCGCCACCCAGGATGCCCCAAAGAGCCCGAACACCAGGTTCTGCTGCCAGGTTCCTCCCCACGATTGCTGAAATTGGGAATATGCAAATGCCCTGTAGTTAGTAGGGACCTCGGCGAGGTTCTAGAGATTAGCGCTTGTCCAGCCGGGCTCCCCGCCGTGCTCGCAGGCTAATACAGGTGTTGGTAAACTGTCGTTAACCTCCAGCTAATTCGGTTCTATTCGACGGAGCATTGTGCTCACAGTTTGGCTATTTGTAGCTGGGTTTGCGATCTCAGCGGGGAGGTTCTCCGTACTGTGGTGGGTCTGACATGATCCCGGCTCGGGCTGATTCAAACCCTCGGATTTAGTGTCGATCGTCTTAATGAGACACCAAGGTCACTATGGGGGTGTGGGCCTCTATCTAAGAAGTGAAAAATCTAGCTAGGTAATCTAGCTATTTTTTTTTTTTTTTAATTATGGATTAAAAAATTGGATTGTTATGCAAATTAGACTATGACATCAACGTTCATGTCTGCTTACCTCACCCACGGTGTGGGCCTCTTTCTAAAAAGCGAAAAATCTAGCTAGTTTTTTTTTTTTTTTTTTATACTTACGATGATGTTTCCTTTAAACCACAAATGGGCTATTATGCAAATTAGACTATGACGTCAACGTTCACGTCCACTTTCCTCATGCACAGTGTGGGCCTCTATCTAAAAAGCGAAAAATCTAGCTAGGTAATCTAGCTATTTTTTATTTTTTTTTTTAAATGGACTGTTATGCAAATTAGGTTTTGACGTCAACATTTACGTTCACTTACCTTGTCCACGGTGTGGGACTTTATCTAAAAAGCAAAAAATCTAGCTACGTAATATAGATAGATTTTTTTTGTTTTTTTTAATTTACGATGATTATTCCTTGAAAAAGCAAATGGACTTTTATGCAAATTAGGTTATGACATCAATGTTCACGTTCACTTTTCCTGTCCATGGTGTGGGCCTCTATCTAAAAAGTGAAAAATCTAGCTACGTAATCTAGATAGTTTTTTTTTTTTTTTTTTTTTTTAACTTACGATGATTATTCCTTGAAAAAGCAAATGGACTTTTATACAAATTAGGTTATGACATCAATGTTCATGTTCACTTTTCTTGTCCATGGTGTGGGCCTCTATCTAAAAAGTGAAAAATCTAGCTAGGTAATCTAGCTTTTTTTTTTTTTTTTCTTATGATGACTATTCCTTGAAAAAGCAAATGGACTGTTATGCAAATTAGGTTATGACATGTCAACATTCACGTACACTTACCTTGTCCACGGTGTGGGACTTTATCTAAAAAGCAAAAAATCTAGCTACGTAATCTAGCTAGTTTTTTTTTTTAAATTATTTTTGTAACTTACGATGATAATTCCTTGAAAAACCAAATTGACTTTTATGCAAATTAGGTTAAGACGTCAACGTTCACATTCACTTTCCTTGTTCATGGTGTGGCCCTCTACCTAAAAAGCGAAAAATAAGCCTGATGTCATAGCCTTATGCAAATAAGGCTATGACATCATTTAGGTTATGACATCAATGTTCACGGCCACTTACCTCATCCACGATGTGGGCCTCTATCTAAAAAACGAAAACTCTAGCTAGGTTATCAAACTAATGTTTTTTTACCTACTTTTTTCTGTCTCACGATGATTATTCCCTAAAAACACAAATGGAATATTACGCAAATGAGGCTATGATATTATTAAGGCTATGACGTCAACGTTCACGGCACTAACCTCGTCCACAGTGTGAAAAATCTAGCTAGGTAATTTGGCTATTTTTTTATATATTTTTTTTAACTTACGATGATTATTCCTTGAAAAAGCAAATGGAATATTATGCAAAAATTAGGTAATGACATAATTTAGGTTAGGACGTCAATGTTCACATCCACTTGCCTTGTCCACGGTGTGGGCCTCTAAATAAAAAGCAAAAAATCTAGCTAGGTAATTTAGCTATTTTAATTTTTTTTAGCCTATGATGATAATTCTTTAAAAAAGCAAATTAACTATTATGCAAAATTTAGGCTATTATTATATTATATTATATATTAAATTTAGGCTATTATTAATAATAAATTTAGGTTATGACGTCAACGTTCACATCCAATTACCTTGGGTGTGTGCCTCTATCCAAAAAGCGACTACTTTTTTTAGACCTACAAAGCCGCACAGCACCTTACAAGACACGATAATCACAATGTGGGAACGAGTGAAGTGGTTAGCGACTTGGTGGGTTTGCCCCAGCGAGGTTCCGATTCAGTGTGGCGTTTCAAACAAGTCATTAGTCTAGTCCAGACATGCAACAAAGGAGAGATTTAAAGAGCAAACACACAAGCCAAATGGAGTAAGGCTAAAGCAAACATAGCTAAGCGGCTTTATGTTATTATTGTTGCTAATAAAAAAAAACGAAAGTCGTAGCAGAGAACGGTTCTCCTGGGAAACTCAAAAAGTGGTTTAATTAATCGCAAAAAAAACTTTTATACCACTCCTATATTGTAACTAATACAGGCTACTAATAAGTATGGCGTTTTCTCCATATAAGGCAATCAACCTTATTGATATCCAATTTTTATTATTCCATCGTTTTCGTCTCCCTCTTTTCTCACGCAATTTTTAAGCTATGGACTCCCGGCTAAGGAATCGGTTTAACCCTTCCCGAGATATTTCTGTTTTTGGAATCCCCAGCACTGAGAGGTTTTTCGTAGCTCAAAAGTTGGCCAAGGGCAATTCGGCTCACAAAAAGACAGAAATCACAAACAGAAATGGGTGGACTTTCCATGTTCTCCCCGTGTCCACCTGGGTTTCCTCTGGGATCCGGGGTTTCCTCCCACAGTCCAAAAACATGGATCAAGCTAAAATGAATGCTCCAAATTGCCCCATATAGAGTGTGTTTGTGAGTAAGTGTTCCCAGCATTAATTTGGCGACTTGTTTTTGGGTGTATCTGCCCAGCACCCAAAACGTTCTCCCCTGGATGGGCATGGGAACCCAGAAAACCACCCTCTACCCTCGAGGCGTTCCTAGTCCCTAGTAGAGGATTTTACGAAAGATAATGAGATAAGAAGAAAAGGGTTTCCCATGCCCATCCATGGGAGAACGTTTGGGGCACTGGGCAGATACAGGACAGGACAATTTATCACTGAACACACACTCACTCATACACACTCTATATGGGCAATTTGGAGATTTCAATTGACCTTGACCCTAGATTGACGCCCTGTTCTGGGTGTATCTTCCCAGCGCCCGAAAAAATTATTTTGCTATGGATACATATTCTAAAGGTTACTCCTTTGTAGCTGAAGGTTTCTAGTCAGCCTTTGGCTCTATAAACATTTTGCCCAAGGGGCAGTCATGAGGCATTGCTAACAATCTCTGTTTTTTTAGGTTGAGGTCAAGATAAGGTTGCCAGTTAAGTTCTCATACACCAAAGTTGCCAATCATGGCTTTATTGATATATTGATTGCACTGGGACACATCCATGTTGAGACATAAAGGCCTTCCCTACACCAGAACACCAGAATTTAGGCGATAAAGAGGCGTGGCTTAATGCTTTTTTAATATTGTAGGTTTAAGTTAGTCCGTTCAGTTAACTAGCACATCCTGGATGGTGGAACAACGTCACCTTCCCAACATCTCTAGTATGAACACATGACGTCTGCCGATGGCCTCCGCTTCCTAAAGCTATTTTCTCCAATGGTTGTATTTTGGGGCGGCACGATGGCTTAGTGGTTAGCATGTTCTCCTCTCAGTGCTAGGGATTCCTGGTTCGAATCCCAATCTGGCTGGAGTTTCCATGTTCTCCCCGTGTCCGCGAGGGTTCCCCCGGGTTCTCCGGTTTCCTTCCACAGTCCAAAAACATGGATCAAGGAGTCCTCCAATTTGGAGTCCTCCAAATTGCCCCATATAGAGTGTATGTGTGAGTAAGTGTGTGCCCAGTGATAGATTGGCGTCCTGTCCTGGGTGTATCTGCCCAGCGCCCGAAACGTTCTCCCCTGGTTGGGCATGGGTCAAGTCAAGTCAAGTCAAGTAATTTATTTATATAGCGCTTTTTACAGTCTGTCCTTTGTCAGTACATTGTCACAAAAGCAGCTTTACAGAATGAAAGGCCTTTAAACCCCCCAACCAGAGCAAGCCGAAGCGACAGTGGCAAGAAAAAACTCCCTTTTATGTTGTTATTTAAGGAAGAAGTTGGGAGGACCAAGACTCAATGGGGGACTCATCCTCCTTGAGCGGCCGGGCAGCAACAACAGTGAGAACAGTCATGTCCAGATACTAAACAAATGGAAAAACTAACAACTAGAAAACTATATGTGAGTCCATTAGGGGGCGTCCTGCAGGAAGGTTCCATCCAGTATTCGTAAGCAGAGCCATGGACCTCCAGGAAGCCGGGGGACACCTCAAAAGAAACAGACAAAGGAAGGGAGTTAGAGCTAATAATAAAGCACGGCATTTAATTAATAATTAATTAATTGACACAGTGCAGCATGTGACTCCGGCATCACTGACTAGAGCAGCAGAACTAAAAGAGGCAGATACTGCAGACTCTACATAGTTGAGATGGCGCCCCGGAACAGCATCATTCCAGCGCCACACCCCCCCCATTAATGATGAGGTGGGTGAAGAGGTGAAACGACAGCATACACTGATCAGAGATTACCCCCCAACACAGCCAAGTCTGAGATCTAATCTTTATCTACAGGGGATTAGTTCAATGCAAGATTAAATAAATTGTTTTTAATTTATTTTTTTCTCTAAAGATTAATAGTGATTCAGAATCACGAACAGTAACTGGAAGGCTATTCCAGAGTTGAGGAGATTGTGGGAGAACGCTCTTCCACCAGCAGTAATTTTATTTATTCTAGGAGCTAAGAGTAGACCAGCACCTTGAGATCGGAGCTCACGTGTCGGCTGGTACAATTGAATCATGGGGAACCCCCTGCGACCCTAGTAGAGAATGGTTGTATTTTCACATATGTATCGTTGCTCTGAATGTTTTCCCGACTCAGCGAAAGTGTTTGTTAGCTGTAGTGGGCGGCCCAGATGTGCTGCGCTTCCAAACCGTTGGGATTGAAAGCCATTGGGAGGCAGCAGGAGTCTTATCTCCCCCGGTGTTAATCTACAGTAATCTATTTGCTCTTTTAATGAGCGTTTTGTTCCGGGAAGACGGGAGCAGTCTGAGAGCGGCTTAGCCGGAGGAATTTCTTGGGGTTAAGAGACCATCTGAGCTTCACTTAGACCCAAACAGCGTGACTGGAGGATAGAAGAATGGGCGACAGACGTGCCTGTGTATCGGGATAAGCCGCCGACAATACGCTACATAGCGCTGAGAGTCCAGTACGTCGACACCTGGCCGTCGTGGCACTATGAGTTTATTGGACAGCCGCTTTTAAACCTAGACTTTACTCTACGTAAATTAAGAAAAAGGGTTACATGATGGACGGGTTCTTTAAAAACTGGCAAGCATAACTACAGGAACCCTTTAGTACATAGGTGTCAAGGCCCATGGGTCATATCTGTCCCGCAATCAATATTATTATTGGTATTGATATGGTTTTTAGGGCGGCATGGTGGCTTAGTGGTTAGCATGTTCTCCTCTCAGCGCTAGGGATTCCTGGTTCGAATCTCAATCTGGGTGGAGTTTCCATGTTCTCCCCGTGTCCGTGTGAGTTTCCTCCGGGTTCTCCGGTTTCCTGCCACAGTCCAAAAACATGGATCAAGTCAATTGAATTCTCCAAATTGCCCCATATAGTGTGTGTGTGTGAGTGTGTGTGTCCAGTGATAGATTGGTGTCCTGTCCTGGGTGTATCTGCCCAGCGCCCGAGACATTCTCCCCTGGATGGACATGGGAGACCACAGTAGAGGATAAAGTGGAAGATAATGGATGGATATGGCTTTTTGGACTGTGCTCATATTTAAAATTTACAATATGGGGCAATTTGGAGAATTCAATTGACTTTGATCCATGCTTTTGGACTGTGGGAGGAAATCTGAGAACCCGGAGGAAACCCACACGGATACGGGGAGAACATGTAAAATACACCCAGATTGGGATTCGAACCAGGAATCCCTAGCACTGAGAGGAGAACATGCTAACAACTAAGCTACCATGCCACATTGGAACAATTCTATGGCGAGTAGAAATTTTTCTGGTAAGTTTGAGTTTCCTCAGTCGTCTAAGAAAATCCATCCCATCCATTATCTTCCGCTTTATCCTATTAGGGTCGTGGGGGGGTTCCCCATGCCCATCCAGGGGAGAACGTCTCGCCCAGGACAGGATGCCAATCTATCACTGGATACACTCACTCACACACACACACTCTATATGAGGCAATTTGGAGAACTCAATTGACTTGATCCATGTTTTTGGACTGTGGGATGAAACCGGAGAACCCGGAGGAAACCCACGTGGACATGAGGAGAACATGGAAACTCCACCCAGATTGGGATTCGAACCAGGAATCCCCAGCGCTGAGAGGCGAATGTACTAATCGTCTAAAAAATTTTGTTTAAAAAAATCTCCCTGTTATGTTGATATTTTAAGGAAGAAACCTTTAGAGGAACCAAGACTCAGTGGGGGACTCGTCCTCTTTGAACGGGGTGGCAACATCAACAGTGTAGGACAGCCATGTACAGGTTGTGTGATGATCAGGTGACCTGTACTTAACAATTGGAAAGTCCATTGAGGGCAACCTGCAGGACTGCTAGATCAATAGAAATCCAAATTCCACCCATTTAAGGTGAATTGGCTGCTCTAAATTTTCCCATCTTAATTGCCCCTATTGAGTTTGTGTCTGTGTGAGTGAGTAATTTATTTATAGAGCGTTTTTTACAATAGTATATCATCACAAAGCAGCTTTACAGTGTTATAAACCTTTAAACCTTCAAAGAGCAAGCTGAAGAGACAGTGGCAAGACAAAACTCCCTGTTATGTTGAAATTTTATGGAAGAAACCTTTAGAGGAACCAAGACTCAGTGGGGGACTCATCCTCCTTGAGCGGGGGGGGCAGCATCAACAGTGTAGAACAGCCATGTACAGAATGTGTGATGATCAGGTGACCTGTATTTACCGATTGGAAAACTATATAAGTCCATTGAGGGCAACCTGCAGGACTGCCAGACCAATAAAAATCCAGGTTCTATTCAGTAATTGTCGTAGCGGCAGTGCTCTGGCAGAACCCTGGATGAAGAGCTGATGACACCTTGGGGAAATTAACACCACCTCAAAAGTTAGCAATAGTGAGTGACGTTAAGAATACACAGCAGGCTAGACAGCTCCTGACTCTGACCCTCACCGCTGTCATGTCCAGATGACGCCCACAAAGCCGGCAGATGTCTGCGGGCTAGCTGTCTTTTATTTTCCATGCTTCCCATTTTCTTTCGCCTGGACTAGTGTAGACAAACAACATGCCTCATCCATCCATCCATCCATCCATCCATTATCTTCCGCTTTATCCTCTACTAGGGTCGCGGGGGGGTTCCTCATGCCCATCCAGGGGAGAACGTCTCGGGCGCAGGGCAGATACACCCAGGACAGGGCGTCAATCTATCACTGGGCACACACTCACTCACACAGACACACTCTATACGGGGCAATTTGGAGAACTCAATTGAACTTAAATCCATGTTTTTGGACTGTGGGAGGAAACCAGTGAACCCGGAGGAAACCCACGCAGACACGGGGAGAACATGGAAACTCCACCCTGAAGGGGATTCGAACCGGGAATCCCTAGTGCTGAGAGGAGAACATGCTAACTACTAAGCCACCGTGCCACCCAACAGCTTGCCTCAGATTTACGTTTTTGTCCTGTACGTAGTTACATTTTCCATATGTATGAAATTCCGAGTTATGCTCGGAAATGCCCATCCAGGGCAGAATGTTTTGGGCGCTGGGCAGATACACCCAGGACAGGGCGCCAATCAATCACTGGACACACACTCACTCACTCATACACACTATATGGGGCAAGTTAAAGCATTCAAATGATCTATGTTTTTGGACTGTGGGAGGAAACCGGAGAACCCGGAGGAAACCCATGTGGACACGGATCTCCACCCAGATCGAGATTCAAACTTGGATTCCTATTGCCTTGCGAACAAACATCCATCCATCCTTCCATGATCTTCCACTTTATCCTTTATTAGGTTCGCGGTGGGGTTCCCTATGCCCATCCAGGGGAGAACGTTTCGGGTGCTGGGCAGATACACCCAGGACAGGATGCCAATCAATCACAGGACACAAACTCACTCACACAAACACACTCTATATGGGGCAATTTGGAGAACTCAAATGACCTTGATCTATGTTTTTGGACTGTGGGAGGAAACCGGAGAACACAGAGGAAACCCACGTGGACACGGGGAGAACATGGAAACTCCACCCAGATTGGGATTCGAACCAGGAATCCCTAGAGGAGAGGGTTAAATGAGCATTAGATCATGTGTCTGTTGTTATTCCCGAAGGTCACGACCCCGTCGAATGCCTCCGCAGTCTCGCTAGTAAGTCACCACGAAGACCATTAAGTAAATTTAATGGGTTATTTACGGAACTCAGTTTGGAAAATGGACACTTGACAATTACCCAAGCTGTAAATTTGTGTCCTGCACTGTTGATGCTGTCCTTCCCTCCAAAGAGGACGAGTCCCCCAGTGAGCCTTGGTCCTTACAAGGATTCTTCCTTAAAACAACCAACAACTTCGGGGATTTTTCGCTTGTCACTTGAAGAAACTCTTAGCTTTGTCTTTAAAAATGGCTAGCTAGCTACCCGCACTACCATTTTTGGTGATCTACCAGTCGATCGCACCCGACATATGATGATGGTAACATGACGTACATATGAACATACATATGAGCTTGTAATTATGTAATAATTAAAGACTCTACATCCTAAAAATAATTACAAAAATGCAAATTCGTGTCCTATACTGTTGATGCTGTCCTGCCCAGTGAGCCTTGGTCCTCACAAGGTTTCTTCCTTTAGACCAACCAACAACCACTTGCCACTTGAAGAAATTCTTAGCTTGGTCTTAAAAAATGGCTAGCTAGCTACCCACACTACCCAACATATGATGATGGTAACATGACGTACATATGAACAGAAATAATGGGACAACAGCAAGTTATAAAGGAATTCAGGGGTTTCGTTCATTGGACATTTATAATATCAAGCACTGATTGGTCTTGGACGTTGAACGATCGTTTGATATTTTGAGACACCATTCATTTTATTGCTTATGCTTACAAATTTCCTCACAAGTCTTCTTCCTTCCGGCGGCATGGTGGCTTAGTGGTTAGCATGTTCGCCTCTCAGCACTAGGGATTCCCGGTTCAAATCCCCATCTGGTTGGAGTTTCCATGTTCTCCCCGTGTCTGTGTGGGTTTCCTCCAGGTTCTCCGGTTTCCACCCACAGTCCAAAAACATGGATCAAGTGAAATGAGTTCTCCAAATTGCCCCATATAGAGTGTGTATGTCTGTGTGAGTGTGTGCCCAGTGATAGATTGGTGCCCTGCCCAGCGCAGATACACATTCTCCCCTGGATGGGCATGGAGAACCCACCCCCCTAGTAGAGGATAAAGCAGAAGATAATGGATGGATGGCTTCTTCCTTTCAAAAACCAACATCATCACCACCAACCAACTTTTGGCGTGTTCTTTAGGGGTTAAAGCTGAGAGCACTGTAAATCTGCTTTGAGAAAATATGCTATTATTAAAGACTCTATATCTTAAAAATAATTACAAAAATACAAATTTGTGTCCTACACTGTTGAGGCTGCCCTCCAAGGAGGACAAGTCCCCCAGTGAGCCTTGGTCCTCACAAGGATTCTTCCTTTAAAACAACCAACAACATCGGGGAGTTTTCGCTTGCCGCTTGAAGAAACTCTCAGCTTGGTCTTTAAAAATGGCTAGCTAGCTACCCGCACTACCATTTTTGGTGTTCTACCAGTCGATCGCACCCGACATATGATGATGGTAACATGACATACATATGAACAGAAATAATGGGACAACAGCACGTAATAATGGAATTTAGGGGTTTCGTTCATTGTACATTTATAATATCAAGCACTGATTGGTCTTGGACGTTGAACGATTGTTTGATATTTTGAGACACCGTTCATTTTATTGCTTATGCTTACAAATTTCCTCACAAGGCTTCTTCCTTCCGGCAGCATGGTGGCTTAGTGGTTAGCATGTTCGCCTCTCAGCACTAGGGATTCCAGGTTCGAATCCTCATCTAGGTGGAGTTTCCTCCGGGTTCTCCGGTTTCCTCCCACAGTCCAAAAACATGGATCAAGTCAATTGAGTTCTCCAAAATTGTCCCATATAGAGTGTGTCTGTGTGAGTGAGTGTGTGTGTGCCCAGTGACATATTGGCGCCCTGTCCTGGGTGTATCTGCCCAGCGCCCAAATCGTTCTACCCTGGATGGGCATGGGGAACCCCCCGCGACCCTAATATAGGATAAAGCGGAAGATAATGGATGGATGGATGGCTTCTTCCTTCCAAAACCCAACATCATCACCACCAACCAACTGATGGCGTGTTCTTTAGCGGTTCAAGCTGAGAACTTTTATTAAAGACTCTATATCTTAAAAATAATTACAAAAAGTCAGCAAATTCGTGTCCTATACTGTTGATGCTGATTCCCACTTAGTGGTGGCACGGTGACTTAGTGGTTAGCACGTTCGCCTCTCAGCACTAGGGATTCCCGGTTCGAATCCCCATCTGGGTGGAGTTTCCATGTTCTCCCCGTGTCTGCGTGAGCTTCCTCCGGGTTCTCCGGTTTCCTCCAACAGTCCAAAACCATGGATCAAGTCAATTGAATTCTCCAAATTGCCCATATAGAGTGTGTATGTGTGTGTGTGAGTGTGTATCCAGTGATAGATTGGCGTCCTGTTCTGGGTGTATCTGCCCAGCGCCCTAAACGTTCTCCCCTGGATGGGCATGGAGAACCCCCCCCACGTCCCTAATATAGAATAAAGCAGAAGATTATGGATGGATGGATGGAAGGTGTTTCGTTCAGTCCCGATTGCGGAAGTTGATAATACCAAGCACTGATTGGTCTTGGACTTCTAACGATCGTTTGATATTTTAAGACGTCGTTCATTTTTATTGCCGATGCTATTTATTTTATTTTGACATAGCTGATCATTTTCATCATCGGTTCTTTCACAGAACATAAAGAGGGTTAAATGAGCGTTAGATCAGGTGTCTGTTGTTATTCCCAAAGGTTACGACCCCATCGAACGCCTCTCAGTGCCAATTAGGAGAACTCCAACCTCCGAGAGGCAGGAATGAGCAACGACTGAGCAAACACATGCTCGGCAGCTGGGACACTAATCCCGCTGGCGCTGATGCTAATGGCTAATCAGATAGCGGCCAATTTGAGTCCTCGAGGCTGGATTAAGCAAAGCCATCGGGGAACGAGTTCCTGTCAGAGCTGAGTGTCAGAAGAGTGACTAAAGAGCAGAACATATACTGACAGATCATTAAGGTCCGAGTGGAACTGGGAATTCCAAAATTTCCTCAACCATCTGTCAATCTAATCTCCAACCCACAAAACCTTCTACACTAGGGGTGCTCAATACGTCGATCGGGGTGTCAGGTAGATCGCGATGGAGGCTTCCAAACCCATTGATGATGGGTCTCACACACACACACACACACACACACACACACACACACAAGTCAAGTTATTTATTTATATAGCGCTTTTTACATCAGTACATTGTCACATTGTCAAGCAGCTTTACAGAATGAAAAGACTTTAGACCCCCAAAGAGCAAGCCGAAGCAACAGTGGCAAGAAAAAACTCCCTGTTATGTTGTTATTTAAGGAAGAAACCTTGGGAGGACCAAGACTCAGTGGGGGACTCATCCTCCTTGAGCGGCCAGGCAGCAACAACAGTGTAGGACAGCTATGTACAGATATTAAACAAATGGAAAACTAACAACTGGAAAACTATATGTGAGTCCATTAGGGGGCGTCCTGCAGGACCGCCAGTCCAATTAATATTCAGGTTCCATCCAGTATTCGTCAGCAGAGCCATGGATGAAGATCTCCAGGAAGTCAAGTCAAGTCAAGTAATTTATTTATATAGCGCTTTTTACAACAGTACATTGTCACAAAGCAGCTTTACAGAATGAAAAGCCTTTAAACCCCCAAAGAGCAAGCCGAAGCGACAGTGGCAAGAAAAAACTCCCTTTTATGTTGTTATTTAAGGAAGAAACCTTGTGAGGACCAAGACTCAATGGGGGACTCATCCTCCTTGAGCGGCCGGGCAGCAACAACAGTGTAGAACAGCCATGTCCAGATACTAAACAAATGGAAAAACTAACAACTAGAAAACTATATGTGAGTCCATTAGGGGGCGTCCTGCAGGACCGCCTTGTCAGGATCCATACAGTATTCGTCAGCAGAGCCATGGATCTCCAGGAAGCCGGTCACACCTCAAAAGAAACAGACAAGGAAGGCAGTTAGAGCTGATAATAAAGCACGGCATTTAATTAATAAGTGATTGATTGACACAGTGCATCATGTGACTCTGGCATCACTGACTAGAGCAGCAGAACTAAAAGAGGCAGATACTGCAGACTACATAGTTGAGATGGCACCCCGGAACAGCATCATTTCAAAGCAAGCGGTCTGCCCCCCCCCCTCCCCCGTCCCCGTCTCTGTCTCTCTCCTTGTCCCTAATACCGGTATGTGGCCACACCCCTAAGCCTAAATCCGAAGCACTGCCTCGAGAATCATCTACATTAGATTTACATTACATTAGAGAGTTTCTGTTTTTGTTTTTACACTTTATTTGACTGACAAGACAAGTGAAGCTCCGACTCGTTCACTTCGTTCACTTACACTCCGACTCGTTCACTTCGCTCCAGTGATGATTGCCGCCTGGCGATTCCACCTCACCGAGGAGCTGATTCTCACTCCGTGGCGTTCACCGCTGCAAAATGGTGGAACGATCTTCCCAACTCTGTCCGTAAGGCAGAATCACTAAACAGTTTTAAGAAACTACTGAAGACTCTACTGATCTCTTTAACAAATACCTGTTGTAGAGAAATATATATATATATATATATATATATATATATATATATATATATATATATATATATATATATATAAATAGAAAAGGGGGGAGGGGCCTCAGCATCGAATAACAATCAGGTTTGATGAATTTACAGTATAGTTGGTTTTCTCTTGTGGTGTTCTCATTTGTAAGTCGCTTTGGATAAAAGCGTCTGCTAAATGACTAAATGTAAATGTAATGTAATGTAAATGAAGCTCAAAAAGAACTAAAATGTTCCATTTCATTTAGAGTGGGGGGGGTGAATGTTTTTTTACAATGTCAAACTCAAAATGCATTTGCTTTTATTAATGTTCATGTTCTGTTTGGAGGCGGCATGGTGGCTTAGTGGTTAGCAAGTTCTCCTTTCAGCGCTAGGGATTCCCAGTTCGACTCCCAATCTGGGTGGAGTTTCCATGTTCTCCCCATGTCCGCGTGGGTTTCCTTCGGGTTCTCCAGTTTCCTCTCACAGTCCAAAAACATGGATCAAGGTCAATTGAATTCTCCAAATTGCCCCATATAGAGTGTGTTTGATTGTGTGAGTGTGACCCCCCCGTGACCCTAATAGAGGATGAAGCGGAAGATGATGGATGGATGGATGGATGGATGTTCTGTTTGGGGGAATGTGGGTTACAGTGATTGTTTTACATTTGTGCTGTATACTGTGTGTTTGGGTTTAACTAAAATCAGGTGTTCTCCGTAGCAGCAGCAACCTCTGCCTTGGTCCTCACAAGGATTCCTCCTTTAAAACAACCAACAACATCAGGGAGTTTTCGCTTGCCACTTGAAGAAACTCTCAGCTTGGTCTTTAAAAATGGCTAGCTAGCTACTCGCACTACCTTTTTGGTGATCTACATCCGATGTTGGGGGCACCCGACATATGACGATGGTAAATGACGTACAGTTGACCATGGTTTCACCACGGTATTCGTCTTCCAAGCCAAAGAACCAGGCACGTCGTTAGACCTCAGCTTTCGGAGCTATAGCCCCGGATGTTTTGTCAGTAGCCCCGGAGAAATGAGAGCAGCTTTCTCTGCAGCCTCTCCTCCAGCAGCGGGACCGAACGATGGAGTCACCGTGAGCTGTTTGTGCTTCCACATTTACATTACATTTGCATTACATTTGGTCATTTAGCCGATGCTTTTATCCAAAGCGACATACAAGGTGAGCACAGGGTTAATCACAACATCCCTGGAGCAATGAGGGTTAAGGGTCTTGCTCAAGGACCCACATTGGTAACTTCAGTGGACCTGAGATATGAACCCCCAACCTTCAGATTGATAGCCCAACGCCCTAACCACTGAGCTACCGTGACCCTTCCAGGGAGACAGATTTTTTTCGTTACTGTAATAACTGTACGTTGACTGTAAAGAGCAGCTTCTCAGTTTTCACAAACCGTCTCGGAAATTTTTCCGAAGGCACAAACTGTCGCAACGTTACGGTATTTCATAGCAAATCCTCGTTCAAACTGTCTCATCTGTGACCGACTCGTAAAACGGATTCATGCTTTTCTGCCGAAGCTCAGGTTCCTTTATTCAAAGATTTTCAGCCCAAACCATCATTTATTAGAACTGAATGTGCTATCCACTGCTGACAGACACATTTCATAGGTTATTTAATTTTATCCAATATAACTAATGAATCAATGATCAAACACAATGAATATTACTGAAGTTTGAAAATTGGATAAGTACCCTCATGAAAGGGCAATTTGTAAAAAGGACAGAGAGGGAAGAAGTTTCAAGTTCACACTCTACATAGAAGATAAAAAGAAATACACAATATTTACATATGTATGTGCTAAATATTCATTAATTCACTATCTTCCGCTTTATCCTATATTAGGGTCCCGGGAGGGGTTCCCCATGCCCATCCAGGGGAGAATGTTTCAGGCGCTGGGCTGATACACCCAAGACAGGACACTAATAATAAAGCACGGCATTTAATTAATAAGTGATTGATTGACACAGTGCATCATGTGACTCTGGCATCACTGACTAGAGCAGCAGAACTAAAAGAGGCAGATACTGCAGACTCTACATAGTTGAGATGGCGCCCCGGAACAGCATCATTTCACCGCCACACCCCCCCATTAATGATGAGGTGTGTGAAGAGGTGAAACGCCAGCACACACTGATCACAGATTACCCCCCCCCCAACACAGCCAAGCCTGAGATCTACATCTTTATCTACAGGGGATTAATTAAACACAAGATGCTATTCCAAAGTTGAGGAGCCTTGTGGGAGAACGCTCTTCCACCAGCAGAAATTTTATTTATTCTAGGAGCTAAGAGTAGACCAGCACCTTGAGATCGGAGCTCACGTGTTGGATTGTATGATTGAATCAGCTCACTCAGACACTCAGAGTTGTGTTAAAGCAGTGTTGGTTCCAAAATGACAGACACACACACACACACACACACACACACACACACAGAGTTGTGTTAAAGCAGTGTTGGTCCCAAAATGACGGACATAGAGTAACATAGAGTACACACACACACACACACAGAGTTGTGTTAAAGCAGTGTTGGTCCCAAAATGACGGACATAGAGTAACATAGAGTACACACACACACACACACAGAGTTGTGTTAAAGCAGTGTTGGTTTTAACATGACAGACACACACACACACACACACACACACACACAAACACAGAGTTGTGTTAAAGCAGTGTTGATTCCAAAATGACAGACATAGGGACATAGAGTAACATAGAGTACACACACACACACACACACACAGAGTTGTGTTAAAGCAGTGTTGGTTTTAACATGACACACACACACACACACACACACACACACACACACACAAACACAGAGTTGTGTTAAAGCAGTGTTGATTCCAAAATGACAGACATAGGGACATAGAGTAACATAGAGTACACACACACACACACACACACACACACACACACACAAACACAGAATTGTGTTGGTCCCAAAATGACGGACATAGAGTAACATAGAGTACACACACACACACACACACACACAGAGTTGTGTTAAAGCAGTGTTGGTTTTAACATGACAGACACACACACACACACACACACACACACACACACACACACACACACACACAAACACAGAGTTGTGTTAAAGCAGTGTTGATTACAAAATGACAGACATAGGGACATAGAGTAACATAGAGTACACACACACACACACACACACACACACACACACACACACACACACACACACCCACACCCACACTTGATGTCACACACAGAGTTATGTTAAAGCAGTGTTGGTTCCAAAATGACAGACATAGGGACATAGAGTAACATAGAGTACACACACACACACACACACAGAGCTGTGTTAAAGCAGTGTTGGTTCTAACATAACAGACACACACACACACACACACACACACACACACACACACACACACACACACACACATACACACACAGTAAAGCAGTGTTGGTTCCTAAATGACAGACATAGAGACATAGAGTAACATAGACTCCCCGCTGGTGTAGCTTCTCTACACACACACACACACACACACACACACACACACACACACACACACACACACACACACACATTCTGATCTTTGACGTTATTGATCGCTTCATTTGCTGCTTTCTGTCTCTCTGACGGGCAGTTCATCTTCAATTCAGTACTATAGCGGAGGGTGTGTGTGTGTGTGTGTGTGTGTGTGTGTGTGTGTGTGTGTTTGTGGGGTCAACGTCTGTTGTGCTGTCATGGTGTGTGTCCCAAAATTGCCTAAAGCAGGTGGTGTGACTAAACGCAGACTGGTCCGAATGCCGTGTGTGTGTGTGTGTGTGTGTGTGTGTGTGTGTGTAGAGATGGTGTGGTTGATGTCACTTAGCGCTGTCCACAAACACTAAAATTCAAACCCACCCACCCGCCTGTCTGTCATCGCCCCCCTCCATCCACCCCTCCCTCTTTATTCTCTTTTTGTTCGGTATAACTCATTGTTAACTTGCCGTTTAAAACAGCATCGGTACTCCGGGGAGTCGGCGAATTAAGCTAATTAATTCCATTCTGGGCGTCACCCAGGCCTCTTTACAAAACGCCACATGGGTCGCGTCCCAATTTAAGCATTTCGTCGCCTTTCAAAGCCCCTCCATACATTAAACACCAATTAGGCCTCATCTAAAAGAGCATGTGCAGACGAGGCTTGATCGTCCCGTCTATAGAACCTTTACACGCACCCGGCTTCTCACATCGTTCTCTAATCAGCACGTCATTAAACTTTCATGAACTCCACAGGGCCGAAATTCGAAACACACGTAGCGAGACTCAAGGGTTTTCGGAAGCGTTTTGTCTTAAAAAATTGCCCCATGTAGAGCGCTGGGGATCCAGGTTCGAATCCCGATCTGAGTGGAGTTTCCATGCTCTCCCTGTGTCCTCGTGGGTTTCTCCTGGGTTCTCCGGTTTCCTCCCACAGTCCAAAAATATGGATTTAAGGTCAATTGAATTCTCCTAATTGCCCCATATAGAGTGTGTGTGTGAGTGAGTGAGTGTGTGTCCAGGGATAGATTGGCGCCCTGTCCTGGGTGTATCTGTCCAGCACCCGAAAACGTTCTCCCCTGGATGGGCATGGAGAACCCCCCCCATGAATAACAGGCAGCATGGTGGCTCAGGGGTTAGCACCTCTGCCTCTCCGTGCTGGGGATCCAGGTTTGAATCCCAATCTGGATGGAGTTTCCAGGTTCTCCCCGTGTCCGCATGGGTTTCCTCAGGCTTCACCGGTTTCCTCCCACAGTCCAAAAGCGTGGATTCAGGGTAAATCAAATGCTCTGAATTGCCCCATATAGTGTGTGTTTGTGAATGAGTGTGTGTCCAGTGATAGATTGGTGTCCTGTCCTGGGTGTATTTGCCCAGTGCCCGAAACGTTCTCCCCTGGATGGGCATGGGGAACCCCCCCGTGACCCTAGTAGAGGATAAAGCAGAAGATAATGAATGGATGAATAACAGACGGCACGGTGGCTTAGTGATTAGCATGTTCTCCTCTCAGCGCTGGGGATCCATGTTCGAATCTCAATGTTGTGTGTGGGGGTTTCCTCCAGGATCTCTGGTTTCCTCCCACAGTCCAAAAACATGGATTCAAGATAGATAGAATGCCCTGAATTGCCCCATATAGTGTTTGTTTGTCTGTGAGTGAGTGAGTGTCTCCAGTGATAGATTGGCGCTCTGTCCTGGGCTTATCTGCCCAGCACATGAAACGTTCTCCCCTGGATGGGCATGGGGAACCAACACCCCCCCCACGACCCTAGAATACATAGGTTCGATTCCCAATCTAGGTGTTTCTATGTTCTCCGGTTTCCTCCCACAGTCCAAAAACATGGATTAGAGGTAAATCGAATGCTCTAAATTGCCCCATATAGTGTGTGTCTGAGTGAGTGAGTGTTCGGTGATAGATTGGCGCCCTGTCCTGGGTGTATCTGCCCAGCACCCGAAACGTTCTCCACTGGATTGGCATGGGGAACCAACCCACGACCCTATTAGAGGATAAAGCAGAAGATAATGAATGAACGAATGAAACGCTAACAGCTACAAGGCAAATTGTCATATTTATATCAAGTTTTACGTTTCCTTTGAGTCACTTAGCAACCGTATGTATCCAACGCGACTTACAAACGCGAAAAACCTAATAAGCCAATACTTAAGTAAAAACCAGCTACACCGTAGAAATAGCTAACCTGCTCATTAGCCAATCCCGCCCTCGATTTATTTATTTTTTTCTTTTATTATATTTTCTTTTTATAGTAAGTGTTTGTCACAATTTTTACCGTCATTTTTACGAACAGAATTGGGAAGATCGTTCTACCATTTAGCAGTACAGAATCGGGAAGATTGTTCTACCATTTAGCAGTGCGGAAAAAACAACTAAATTAATATACAATCCTCAAACCTGATGATCACCATCATCCGTTCTGCTTTATTTATTTATCTATCTTATTTTTTAGGTTTTATGTCCCACACTGGACACCCCAGCGATGCCGCCGCATGTTACTAAAGGTTGGAGGATAAAGGAATCAGAAGCGTGATGCTCAGGCGTCGGCGTATTTCCCCCCGCGGAAACGTAGACAGCTCGGCGGAGGCGTGATGTGGGTAAAATCAGGCCGCGGTGTAAATCAGCAGTGCATTGTGCCCGTCTGCGATTGTGGCAGTAATAATGAAGTGGTGCTTTGAACTGAACAGAACAATATTGACTGTTCCACATAGCAGATGGTTCCGTCCAAAGCAACTGGTAAAGGCACATTAGGTTAACAAAAGGGCCCTTTATTCCCTTCCTTCTTTCTTTTCTTTCACACAGAGGGAGTTTAAGACCATTGGGGTTTTTATTGGGGGGGGGGTGGTACACACACACACACACACACACACACACACACACACACACACTTAAGAAGAAAGAGCTTTATTTAAAACCCATCCATTTGTCAAACTACTATTCAAGGCTCGCTGCAGCTTTGGAAGTTCGTGGGTGGACGTGACGGGGGCTTACACTTTTTTAATAAACTGCAAAGTAAACGAAGGCTAACTAGCCGCATTCCATTTTTGGACGTTGGTTTTAGTGAAAATGATCAAACCCACCGAGCAAAGGTTCATTTTAATCTAATGCACATGTTTTCTTTTGCGAAAGATGTAGCCAAAGCTATGAGGTGTATATAAGAATGTTGGAAAACATTCTCTTATACAATAGATTTATATGTAGAAATATATTTTCTTGAAAAAGATTTTTAGGAATCACTCGGAATTAATTTAAATGCGGTGTTATGAAATTGTTGTTAATCTTTATTATTATTATTATTATTATTGATTTTATAATTATCATTTGTATTCATCCATCCATTATCTTCCACTTTATCCTCTACTAGGTTCGCAGGGTGGGGGATTCACCATGCCCATATTATTATTATTATTATTATTATTATTATTATTATTATTATTATTATTATTATTAATTTTATTGCTTTTATTATTGTTATTATTTGTATCCATCCATTCATTATCTTTCGCTTTATCCTCTAATAGGGTTGTGGAGGGGTTCCCCATGTCCATATTATTATTATTATTATTGTTTATTATTATTATTATTATTGTTTATTATTATTATTATTATTATTATTATTATTATTATTATTATTATTATTATTAGCACCCCTATATTAGTTTCATCTGTGTGTCTGGTAAAAAGTTTGCAAATGCTATTTCACCCACTTCCTGTTAATTAAACTTTGCTTAATTGAATCAATGAAAAAAATTACCAATTAATTAACAAATAGGTGATAATGAATTCATTTTGTTTTCTATGGATAAATTGCCCATTTTCTACAAAATTTTATAATTCATATAAAATTGTACTTCATATATAAAATTTTTATACTGCGGAATTAATTTAGGATAAAGTCATAACACTATATACTTTTTATACTATACACATTATATATATATATATATATACATATATATATTTACTAAAATATATATATTATGTCCAAACATTGTTTTGAGTCTTTTAAGGTTTAATTGTTGTATTTTCTATTTTAAAGAGAACATAATTTTAAAAACACATAGTTTAAAATGGTATGTATATATTATGTTATTAAAAACATGTATATTTTAATATTAGGCTCTATCTCCAGAGCTATTTTTTCTTTTCAGTCTCAATTTTAATTAAAACTAAATATTTTTCTAGAATTACTCGCAATGAACTTAAATTCAAGATTATGAAATTGTTAATTAATTGTCGAGTTTAAAATGGTATATAAAATGAAAATTGTTGTTAATTCATTGTTCTAATTAATACGTGAACAGGGTTCAATCCACATAGTTTAAAATGGCATATCTATTATGTTATTAACAAAATATATATTTTAATATTAGGCTCTGTCTCCAGTGTTTTACTTTAAATTAAAATAAAATATTTTCTTTTAGGAATTACTCGCAATTAACTTAAATCCAAGATTATGAAATTGTGTTTTCTATTTTAAAGAGAACATGATTTTTTTAAACAACATTTTAAAAACACTTAGTTTCAAAAGGTTTATCTTATATGTTATTAATAACATATATATTTTAATATTAGGCTCTATCTCCATATATATTTCTTTTCAGAATCTTTTCAGTTTTAATTTGCTTAAACGAAATATTTTTTCGAGCGGCACGGTGGCTTAGTGGTTAGCATGTTCTCCTCTCAGTGCTGGGGATTCGCGGTTTGAATCCCAATCTGAGTAGAGGTTCCATGTTCTCCCCGTGTCCGTGTGGGTTTCCTCCAGGTTCTCTGGTTTCCTCCCACAGTCCAAAAACATGGATCAATTGAATTTTCCAAATTGCCCCAAATAGAGTGTGTGTGTCTGTGGGAATGAGTGTGCCCCGAGACCCTATAGTAGAGGATAAAGTAAAAATGGAAGATAATAGATGGGTGGATGGTTTAAGGACCTTACATGTTCTCCTCTCAGCACTAGAGATTCCCGGTTCGAATCCCAATCTGGGTGGAGTGTCCACGTTCTCCCCGTGTCCGCATGGGTTTCCTCCGGGTTCTCCGGTTTCCCTCCACAGTCCAAAAACAGGGATCAAGGTCAATTTAAATCTCCAAATTGCCCCATATAGGCTGTGTCTGTGTGAGTGAGTGTGTGCCCAATGATAGATTGGCGCCCTGTCCTGGGTGTATCTGTCCAGTGCCCGAAATGTTCTCCCCTGTATGGGCATGGAGAACCCCCCCCCCCATATTTCTTTCAGATACTTCATTTCGCTTAAGGCATTTGCTTAATGATGCTTTTTATTAACACCATACTGTATAACCATAATGACTAGCCGATGTTTAGCTAACAATTAATTACCTTTCAATTCAATGCATTAAATAAATCATTAAGTACACCTGACGCGTGACACGCCCGAGCGCTGATTTAGGTTCAAATAACACAGCCATCTTTACGATTGATTTGATTACATACTAATACTTTTCCTGTTAGCATAATTGTTCGTATCATTGTTAGCCTCATTATGAGCATCAGCGTTCGGGGGACGTTTGGGTAAAAAGCTGTGTTTCAAGCGTGACAGTGCTAATAGTGCAATAATAAGCCGTGACTAACCACTCACAAGTGCGCACACACACACACACACACACACACACACACACACACACACAGAGAGAGAGAGAGTGAGCGAGAGACATTGATTAGCATATAATTGTCACTATTGTATTGGACATGGAGAATTAGCACAGTGTTAGGTGGCAAATTGTTAAAACCTTCCCTCTTTCTTGCGTTCTCCCTTTCACACACACACACACACACACACACACACACACACACACACACACTGATAAATGTGAATAAATTATACAGGGGTGGTACAATAAATGCAAAAAACACTTCTATTGATGCTTTATAAAGAATTTTTACAAAAGCCCCCCCTCCCCCCGCAACAAGTAATATAAACAAGCAACATATCAAAAAAATATTAAAACTACCTCTATGTCGTGTTAAATGACATTATCCTAAATTAATTCTGCTTGTGAAGTATAAAATTGAGTAGAAAATGGGCATTATCCGTAGAAAACACAATTTATTAACTACCACTAATTAGTTAATTCATTGGTAATTTTTTTAATTGGTTCTTGTGTCATCAATGCTGAACAGTTGTGCAAAGTTTTAGCTTAATCGAATAACGGGAAGTGGGTGAAAAAGCATTTAAAACCTTTCTTACTAGGGGAGATAATTAATAATAATAATAATAATAATAATAATAATAATAATAATAATAATAATAATAATAATAATATAAACAACTACAATAATAATAATAATAATAAAAACAACAATAATAAAGTATAATAACAATAAAATTCCAACAGTCCAAAAACATGGATCAAGTCAATTGAGTTCTCCAAATTGCCCCATATAGAGTGTGTGTGTGTGTGTGTGTGTGTGTGTGTATGTGTGTGTGTGTGTGTGTGTGTGTGAGTGTGAGTGTGTGCCCAGCGATAGATTGGCGTCCTGTCCTGGGTGTATCTGCCCAGCACCCGAGATGTTCTCCCCTGGATGGGCATGGGGAACCCCACCGTGACCCTTAAAGAAGATAAAGCGGAAGATAATGAATGAATGAATGAATGAATAATAATAATAATAATAATAATAATAATAATAATAATAATAATAATAATATAAACAACTACAATAATAATAATAATAAAAACAACAATAATAAAGTATAATAACAATAAAATTCCAACAGTCCAAAAACATGGATCAAGTCAATTGAGTTCTCCAAATTGCCCCATATAGAGTGTGTGTGTGTGTGTGTGTGTGTGTGTGTGTGTGTGTGTGTGTGTGTGTGTGTGTGTGTGTGTGTGAGTGTGAGTGTGTGCCCAGCGATAGATTGGCGTCCTGTCCTGGGTGTATCTGCCCAGCACCCGAGATGTTCTCCCCTGGATGGGCATGGGGAACCCCACCGTGACCCTAAAAGAGGATAAAGCGGAAGATAATGAATGAATGAATAATAATAATAATAATAATAATAATAATAATTCATTCATTCATTATCTCCCGCTTTATCCTCTATTAGGGTCGCGGTGGGGTTCCCCATGCCCATCCAGGGGAGAACGTTTCGGGTCCACGTGGGTTTCCTCTGGGTTCTCTGGTTTCCTCCCACAGTCCAAAAACATGGATCAAGGTCAATTGAATTCTCCAAATTGCCCCATATAGTGTGTGTATGTGTGAGTGAGTGTGTGCCAAATAGATTGGTGTCCTGTTCTGGGTGTATCTGCCCAGCGCCTGAAATGTGTATATATATGTTACAATAATGTTCCTGAAACACACACTCTCCATTGGCTGAGCATGTGTGAGCTGAGAAGCTGGCTTAATTAAAAAATCCTCGTTTTCTTATTAGTCCTTAAAAGGTTCTCATAACCTTTAACACCACGGCGCAGTTAAAATGGGAGCGGCTGAATTCACATCCCACTGTCACGCCGAGTAAAGGATGCGTGGAGTGCACTACTTGAAGAGCCACTTGAACTTAATGAAGTGCACTACTCAATGCTAGTTATTTATTCAGAGATCAGGGGCAGAGGGGCCGAGTGCACCCTAATGGCAGGAGGGGGGGGTAAGTGGGTATTATTGCTGTTGTAATGTACATTTCATTTACTCTTATCACATTTTAAACCATCAATCCATCCATTATGTTCCACTTTATCCTCTACTAGGGTCGTGTGGGTGCCAATCTATAACTGGGCGAACTCACTCACATGCTTTACAGGGGCAACCTAGATGGGGCATGTCTTTGAACTGTGGGAGGAAACCGGAGAACCCGGAGGAAACCCACGTGGATACGAGGAGAACATTGAAACTCCACCCAGATTGGGATTCGAACCTGAATCCCCACCGCTGAGAGGAGAATGTCTCATTACCTTTCTTTAAGTCCTCTACTAGGGTTGCGGGGGGGGGGTTCTCCATGCCCATCCAGGGGAGGACGTTTCGGGCACTGGGCAGATTCACCCAAGACACAAACACACTCTATATGGGGCAATTTGGAGAATTCAATTGACCTTGATCCATGTCTTTGGACTCTGGGAGGAAACCGGTGAACTCGGAGGAAACCCACGCGGACATGGGGAGAACATGAAAACTCCACCCAGATTGAGATTCCAACCTGGATCCCCAGCATTGAGAGGAGAACATGCTCCGCGGGGGTTTTCTCCCACAGTCCAAAACCATGGATTCAAGGATAATTGAATGCTCTAAATTGCCCCATATAGAGTGTGTCTGTCTGAGTGAGTGTATCCAGTGATAGATTGGTGTCCTGTCCTGGGTGTATCTGCCCAGTGCCTGAAACGTTCTCCCCTTGGGCATTAAGAACCCCCCCCACCCCATTTATATTATGTAATTGTGAATCGTTTTAATCTTTTATTTATATCTAGCAAACTACTTAATACTTAAAATAATAATAATAAAAAAAAAATTAATAATTTATATAACCAGCGTCCCTCTGCTGTTCCATTTGTTTTAACAAACACAGGTACGTCAGATTAAAGGTCTTGGGAATTTTAACAGATTAAAGCCACGTTTCGAGCCCAAAAAGCGTACATTATTATGGAAAGTGGAGCCGGGCGTGTGAATACTTTTATAGTTGGATACACCCGGTTTACCTCCCCGAACATTTCAGCAGGCAATATATTCAGATTTATTCATCAGCGGTCACATCTGTTAGTGAGGTTCGCGCCTCACAATGGCCTGCAGCAGGTGTTGGGTGAGAGCAGGGTTGGGTTCGAGTTCGATCTGGGTTCCTCGGCTAGCCCCGGTGTGAAAATCCTCTTACAGTGTATTTAGAGATCGAGCGCATGGCGTTGTGCCGCCGTTTGTCGGAGTTTCCATTTTCTCCCCGTGTCCGCGTGGGTTTCCTCCGGGTTCTCCGGTTTCCTCCCACAGTCCATGTGATGCTGCGCCTTAGCACAGCTGGCTCACTTTAGAATGAGGACGCGTTGTTAGGCAGAAAATGACCCAGGAGCAGTAGATTTTCAGTGCAAGATGGGTTTCATTTATTCACAGGTGGGCAAGAGCCAAGTAATCATAAACAAAATGATATGTTTGTTCAAAAAGAAAACATAAACCAGCCATATTAGGCAATACAAATTTTAGAATGCAAGACACACAGCCTCACCGCAAGCTGGTACCACCCTGACTTCCTCAGCCCCCCTTACTCCTTAAATAACTTTTTAAATAATCAAGCCGGTCTTATTGTAATGCGTTACTTGCTGGTATCCCAACTTCCACAATCAGACCTCTTCAACTAATTCAAAACTCGGCAGCCCGACTCGTGTTTAACCAGCCCAAGCGAACTCACGTCACTCCATTACTCACTTCCCTCCATTGGCTTCCTGTAGCTGCTCGCATTCAGTACAAGTCACTGACTCTGGCATACAGAACCATTTCTGGATCTTCCCCCTCCTACCTTCACTCTATCTTTTCAAAATACACTCCGACTTGTTCACTTCGCTCCAGTGATGATTGCCGCCTGGCGATTCCACCTCACCGAGGAGCTAATTCTCACTCTGTGGCGTTCACCACTGCAAAATGGCGGAACGATCTTCCCAACTCTGTCCGTAAGGCAGAATCTCTAAACAGTTTTAAGAAACTACTTAAGACGCATCTCTTTAACAAATACCTGTTATAAAAAATAAAAAAATAAATTAAAAAAAAAAAAAAAAGGGGGGGGGGGGGGGCGCAGCTTCGAATACCAATCAGGTTTGATGAACTTACAGTATAGTTGGTTTTCTCCATGGCTTCTGACTTGTTCTCCATGGCTTCTGACGTGGTGTTCTCATTTGTAAGTCGCTTTGGATAAAAGCGTCTGCTAAATGACTAAATGTAAATGTAAATAACTTAATCCTAATTGGACAAGTATGCCCAGCGATAGATTGGCGTCCTGTCCTGGGTGTATCTGCCCAGCGCCCGAAACGTTCTCCCCTGGATGGGCATGGGTAACCCCCCCCCCCCCACACACACACACACCGCGACCTTAATATAGGATAAAGCGGAAGATAATGAATGAAGTAATGAATAATGGGGCAAGTACATTTTCTAACCGGGAGGCAAAAGTGGGTAATGTCCATTTTAACTGTCAAAATACTAGCACCACTTTTCTATTAAATTGCCACCTGATGCACAACAGTTATGACCATATAAACAACAAATACATTTACAATGATTTAATGGGCCATTCAGTTGCTTTTAACGTGCTTTTAATGGTCCCAGGATAATGAATAAAAACTTGTTCCAAGGCAGAACGCATTTCCCCATGGACCAGTATGTGGACGGTCCAGGAATAAAGCTGGTAAGGTGACATGAGTGTGGTGAATGTTACACCGGGAGTTTAACTGCTAACCATGACATGTTGAAAGCTAAATCTGTAAGTAGTTACTCATTCATTATCTCCCGCTTTATCCTCTAGTAGGGTCGCGGTGGGGTTCCCCATGCCCATCCAGGGGAGAACGTCTCGGGCGCTGGGCAGATACACCCAGGACAGGGCGCCAATCCATCGCTGGGCACACACTCCCTCACACAGACACACTCTATATGGGGCAATTTTGAGAATTCAATTGACTTGATCCATGTTTTTTGGACTGTGGGAGGAAACCGGAGAACACGGAGGAAACCCACGCAGACACGGGGAGAACATGGAAACTCCACCCAGATGGGGATTCGAACCGGGAATCCCTAGCGCTGAGAGGAGAACGTAAGTAGTTACTGTCTGCTATATTGTGGTACTTAATAAACATGCATTGAAAAAATGTGCTGTTGTCCATGTTCTGGCTTCACATTCTCACGGTCCAACAACATGGATCAGCGTCAATTGAATTCTCCAAATTGCCCCATACAGAGTGTGTCTGTGTGTGTGTGAGTGTGTGTGTAATAGAATAGTAATATAGAATAGAAGAATAGTAATAGATTGGCGCCCCGTCCTGGGTGTATCTGCCCAGCGCCCGAAACGTTCTACCCTGGATGGGCATGGGAACCCCCCCCTTCCCCGCACAACCCTAGTAGAGCATTAAGTGGATAATAATGAATGGATGGATATAAATTGCCCCTATATAATGTGTGTCCAGTGTCCGAAACATTCTCTCCTGGATGGGCATGGGGAACCCCACCGCGACCCTAGTAGAGGATAAAGCGGAATATAATGAACGGATGGATCTAAATTGCCCCTATATAGTGTGTATATCTATCACCGGTCACACACACACACACACACGAACACACTCTATTCTATATGGGGCAATTTAGAGAAGTAACTTTACCTTGAATCCATGTTTTTGTACTGTGGGAGGAAACCGGAGAACCAGGGGAAACCCACGTGGACACGGGGAGAACATGGAAACTCCACCCAGATTGGGATTCGAACCTGGATCCCCAGCGCTGAGAGAAGAAAATGCCAACCACTAAGCCAATTTTTAAACCCACTTTGAATTCCAAACTCTCTGCCTTTTTTTAGACTCGTTTAGTGTCTGATAAACGGGTTCTCTGCTTTTTAGACGTTACAATGTTGGTACTAAATAAAAATCCACATCATTAACATGACGAGGACATTAACATCGTAAAACGGTTGCTCAGCTGATGTCATCCTTAAAAATGCTGTTGATGTCAGGCTTCATTCGAAATGGTTTATAATAGTGGAATTCTTTTCAACTCTGACAGTTATGGTCTTTATACACACACACACACACACACACACACACACACACACACACCATTGCACCTCGCTGTTATGCTAATACAAGCACCGCTTCAGTGAGAATCAGATATGAATTAAATGAGGCTTCAGTAGTTTTCACACAGAGCAGCGTGTGTGTGTGTGTGTGTGTGTGTGTGTGTGTGTGTGTGTGTGTGTGTGTGTGTGTGTGATATTAATCCGACGAGATGCAAACTGACACAAGTGGCCACGCTTACCTACAATCCGATTACACACCCTCTCACTCTCGCTCTCTCTCTCACACCCACACCCACACACACACACACACACACACACACACACACACACCTCACACACGGTCTTTTGAATGGGTTGTAACCCTGAAGTGTGCAATGAACCACGACCAGGAAGTTCAACATCTTATGCAAAGCCTATAATAATAATATTATTATTATTATTATTATTATTATTGCTATTGTTATTATTATTGTCATTATAATGATGATATAAATAGTTGTTATTATTATTATTAGTAGTAGTAGCATTTTCAATATTATTATCATTATTGTTATTATGATGATGATTATTATTATTACTATTTATTATCTTTATATTAACACTAATAATAATAATAATAATAATAATATATTATTAATAATATTATTAATATCATTGTTATTATTATTGTCATTTTTATTATCATTTTTTAAATATTACTGTTATTTGTTACTGTTATTTGTTTTACAATATTGTTTTTAATATTGTATTACTGTTATTTGTTTATTATTATTATCACCATTGTTTTAAATATAAAAATATTATTTATTATTATTATTATTATTATTATTATTATTATTATTATTATTATTATTATTATAGATAATATAATCTTTTATTTGTCCCACAGTAGGGGAAATTTACAATTTTATATAAAATAATAATATTATTATTACTATTTTAATTAATGTTGTTGTTATAATAATAATAATAGTAATAATAATAATAATAATAATAATAATTATTATTATTATTATTATTATTATTATTATTATTATTATTATTATTATAAGCCCAGCGCCCAAAACGTTCTCCCCCGGATAGGCATGGGGAACCCCTGCGACCCTAGTAGAGGATAAAGCAGAATATAATGGATGGATGGATGGATTATATAATAAATGTAATAATTATTACTAAAAAACAACCATAAAAAATGACATCGAATTTATGGAATAAATTATAGAATATGTATAGCAACTCCATATATTAACATACATAGGTATACTCTAAACGGAGAGCATTATTCAAACCCGCGAGCTTGTTGCATTGTGACTGGTCCATATATTTATGACGTTCCCCCGATAAGTGCTGATTGGACAGTAATTGATTTAAATATATTCGCCCGCTCTGTTGTATAGCAGGCCCTGCTGTTTATTCGTCTGGCTGCGTGTCAGCGTGTGTTCTGGAAAGCAGAACTGCGCAACAGCCACAAAAGCCGAGCTTAAAGCGACAGTAATGCGTCCCGACTAAAATATTAAAAGCGTATAAGGAGGATTAGCCCAGCACCTGTTACGCATACTGGCAAATTTTCTTTTAATGGCCGGGCCGCTTAACTTCTCAGCATTTTTCCCTTTCTCCTCCCGCTTGAGACCGCCTTTCTTTCGGGACATGCGGTCGCGACGGTGCGGGTCAGCCCGAAAGAACGCCCGCTAATCCCCGCAGTGAGGAATATCAGAGAACAGGTGCAGCGAGACGACACACTGAAGGCTTTGTACCAGCAGAAGAAAGCCCGGGCGATGTTAAACGCCAAGTTAATATGGATTTAATGCCTGTCAGGGCGCGGCGGTGTGTGTGTGCGCTGCCCCAAATCCCCTCCGGGTGTTCGCCTGGGCGCCCCCCATTCAAGTGCGGCTCAGGATGCGGCTCGCGAGCGCATTTTAATAAAAATGTAATTGTATAAATGGAGATTTAACAGGAACAGATGAGCGGCTTGGAGCGAGCCGGGGCTCCGATTTCCATCTCAATGGATTCGGTTCCGTCGTAATAAAACGTTTATTCATACTATAAGGCTGGGAATGAGAGCGGGGCAAATCGGCGAGTGAAACTGTACGCAGTGCGTTACGCCTGAAGACGCCAACATGGGGACTCGAGAAGTGCGAGTGTTTAGGCTTCGGAATCCATCCATCCATCCATTATCTTCCGCATTATCCTGGTTCCCCATGCCCATCCAGGGGAGAACGTTTCGGGCGCTGGGCAAATACACCCGAGACAGGGCGCCAACCTATCACTGAATACACACTCACTCACACAAACATATCTATCTGGGGCCATCCATCCATCTATTAACTTCCGCTTTATCCTATATTAGGGTCATGAGGGGGGGGGGGGGGGGTTCCCCATGCCCATCCAGGGGTTAACGTTTCGGGCGCTGGGTAGATACACCCAGGACAGGACGCCAATCTATCACTGGGCACACACTCACTCACACAGACACAGACACACTCTATATGGGGCAATTTGGAGAACTCAATTGACCTTGATCCATGTTTTTGGACTGTGGGAGGAAACCGGAGAACTCGGAGGAGTTCTAATCCACCGCCTTCTATATGGGGCAATTTGGAGAATTCAATTGACCTTGATCCATGTTTTTGGACTGCTGGGCAGATACACCCAGGACGGGGTGCCAAACAATTGCTTGGTATGCTCACTGACACACACACACACACACACAAAATGGACACTATATGGGGCAATTTAGAGCATTCAATTATCCTTAAATCCATGTTTTGGGACTGTGGGAGGTAACCGGAGAACTCGGAGGAACGCATATGGACACCCAGATTGGGATTCGAACGGGAAATTGCAAAAGAGAACATGCCCATGTCCATCCTGTTCCCCATGCCCATCCAAGGGAGAACGTTTTGGGCACTGGGCAGATACAGGACACCAATCTATCACTGGGCACACACACAAACACAAACACACTCTATAAGGGGGAATTGACATCAAGGTCAATTGAATGCTCTAAATTGCCCCATATATTGCCCTATATAGTCAGTATGTGTGTGTCACTAAGCCACCATCTCCCGGTTCAAATCCCATTCTGGGTGGAGTCTCCATGTTCTCCGTATCCACATGGGGTTTCCTCCGGGTTCTCCGGTTTCCTCCCACAGTCCAAAAACATGGATTCGAGGACAATTGAATTCTCCAAATTGCCCCATATAGAGTGTGTCTATGTGAGTGAGTGTGTGCCCATATAGATTGGCGCCCTGTGTCCTGTCCTGGGTGTATTTGCCCAGCGCCCCAAACGTTTTCCCCTGGATGGGTATGGGAACCCCCCCCCCCATGACCCTAGTAGATTAAGGGGAAGATGATGAATGATATATATATATATATATATATATATATATATCATATATATATATATATATATATATATATATATATATATATATATATCACTTTGTTTTATAAAGCCATATGTGGAATTGTTATAGCAATTTATTTATTATTTATGATTATGATTATCAACATATGGCGGCACGGTGGCTTAGTGGTTTAGCACATTCGCCTCTCAGCGCTAGGGATTCCCGGTTCGAATCCCCATCTGGGTGGAGTTTCCATGTTCTCCCCGTGAGTGTGTGCCCAGCGATGGATTGGCGCCCTGTCCTGGGTCTATCTGCCCAGCGCCCGAAACGTTCTCCCCTGGATGGGCATGGGGAACCTACCGCGACCCTAATAGAGGATAAAGCGGGAGATAATGGATGGATGGATGGATTATCAACATCTATGTACATTAACACAGGCTTATGACGCATGTTAAAAAGCATTATGAATACTTTATAAAGCTTTATACATGTGTTAATAATGCATTATGTCACTTTGTGTTATAAAGCCTTATATCGAACTCATTTATTTATTATCTTCCGCTTTATCCTATATTAAGGGCGACCTTAAGGGGGGGAGGGGGGGTTCACCATGCCCATCCAGGGGAGAACGTTTTGGGCGCTGGGCAGATAAACCCAGGACAGGGTGCCAATCTATCGCTGGGCACACACTCACACGCACAGACACGCTCACAAACACACTCTATATGGGGCAATTTGGAGAACTCAATTGACTTGATCCATATTTTTGGACTGTGGGAGGAAACCGGAGAACCAGGAGGAAACCCACGCGGACATGGGGAGAACATGGAAACTCCACCCAGATGGGGATTCGAACCGGGAATCCCTAGTGCTGAGAGGAGAACATGCTAACCACTAACCCACTGTGCCACCCTTTATGTCGAACTGTTATAGCAATTTATGACTATGACTATGAACATCTATATACATCAACACAGGCTTATGATACATGTTATAAAGCATCAACACAGGTTTATGACACATGTTATAAAGCATTATGAATACTTTATAAAGCCTTATAAATGTGTTAATAATGCATTATGTCACTTTGTGTTATAAAGCCTTATGTCGAAGGCTGTTATAGCAATTTATGACTATGACTATGAACATCTATGTACATCTATGTACCCAGACTTATGACACATGTTATAAAGCCTTATGAATACTTTTTAAAGCCTCATACATGTGCTAATAATGCATTATGAGCGCCGGATTCAACGAAAGCATTGTTCTTTTTTCTGATTGGAGGCTGAATTAATAATGAAATAGTTTTTTTGGTGTAAATCGTGCAAAGCTCGGCGTTTAGACCGGTGCACATTTATTGTCCCTGCTGAATTAAACAGCAGCGGGATTACACCCACACCCACACACACACACACACACACACCCACACATCCACACACACACACACACACACACACACACACACACACACACACACACACAGCAGCTGAAGAACACACTGCATGCTTCAACAGGATCAGATCCACACACACTTTTGCTCCAGACGCCTCGAAAATGAATAAAGCAGTTTTTTTTTCTTCGTACATATCGAACACATCTGTTATAAAGCGATTCAAAGCCAAATCCAGTT